>JAJIBD010007237.1:0-124985 GCA_021461705.1 Cryptotis parvus | reverse complement strand
TGAATAACTCTATTCTTTTGAATAACTCTATTTTTTAATATTTTATTATACCACTGTGAGATACACAATTACAAAGATGTTCATAAAATGTTAATATTTGGGTTTCAGTCATACAGTATTCCAGCACCCATCTCTCCACCAGTGCCCATTTCCCACCACCAATGTCCCTGATTCTCCCCACTCCCCAGCCTACCTCTATGGCAGGTTCTTTATTTCTTTCTCTTTTCCTTACCTTCCACATTGTGGATTAGAATACATACATTAAGAGGTTGTCATGTGTATCTTTTGCCTGTATTTAATGCTCAGTTCTAGGTTGGCATTAGCACTTTCGACAACTATTGGCACACTGTTCCATTCTTACCTAGCCTCTGACTCCCACATGTTTGTGATAATTTCCACCTTTGACAAGACCTCCTGATCCATGCTTCACCTGACCTTGGATATTGGTATCATAATATGTACATATATATATATTTATGTCATGCAAATGAATGCAGTCATTTTATATCTGTCTCTCTCCTTCTGGCTAATTTCACTCAACATGATCCTCTCCATGTCCATCCATTTATAGGCAAATTTCATAACTTCATTTTCCTAACAGCTGCATAGTATTCCATTGTGTAGATGTACCAAAGCTTCTTTATCCAGTCATCGATTCTTGGACACTCTGGTTGAATAACTCTATTCTAAACATGTATGTAGTA
Source organism: Cryptotis parvus (assembly GCA_021461705.1). Taxonomy (NCBI): domain Eukaryota; kingdom Metazoa; phylum Chordata; class Mammalia; order Eulipotyphla; family Soricidae; genus Cryptotis; species Cryptotis parvus. Next base: position 124,281 of record JAJIBD010007237.1, on the reverse strand, counting down.
GTCTTCGGACACAGAGATGGCAATAATGGGAAGGCAGAGAGAACAAATGTTATGGTTCTGTGTGGATGGAGCCTTGAGCTGTCTGGATGTAGGAGTACTTGGGTTCACTCTGGCTACCTGCTGTCTGCAGGACCACCAAGAACCCTCCTGGAAGGGCAGCTAATTCAATGCTAACATCAGTAAGAAGACTAAAAGGGAAAGGAAAAACCTTAATTTCTTTTCATAAGCAAATTGATGATATGTAATGCTCTTGGGTGTGTGATTTTTGATATTTATTTTTGACATATAAAGAACAATAACCCTTACATAAATTGTATCTCTTTTTTTAATCAGGGAAGTAACTAAGTTTCAGAGATCTGTGTAATCTTATGAGTAATTATCCTTCCTCATTTCCCAGTGTTAGGCATTGTCATTTCCCCCTGTCTTACCTTAATTTTTCTGTGTAAATAACCAGAGTGTTAACTGGAGTTAATTCTGTTGCAAAAATAAAAAACAAGAAAACTTCTGTTTCTTTAAAACAAAAGACCATGATATAAACCCTTGTATAACCCCTTGTTTCTTGAGATAATGTTCCCTGGTGAAAACAGACATAGCCCGACCCTTCTCCCATCCCTTCCTATATCTTTCTATGATTCCCTGCAATCCCCTGCTTAAGAAGGTAGGAGAGGAGAGAGACACTGCCTAGAACCCGAAGTGTTCCACAGACAGATGAGAGAACTCAGGGATGGAGACTAACTACCCTTCACCCCCAATAAACACACAAAACACACACACACACCTGTGTGTATGTTGTGCAAGTTTGCAACCAGATAGAGAAGGATCCAGTATGACAATGGTAGTTGGGAATGATCATTTTGGACAAGGGATACACCTGATAACCTTTCAGAATCTCTATTGAAAATCATAAGCCCCCAAAAGAGGGAAAATCATAAGGCCCAAAAGGGGAGAGAGAGAGAAAGAGAAAGAGAGAGAGAGAAAGAGAGAGAGAGAGAGAGAAGGAAAGTGTCAGCTATAAAGGTAGACAGGGGATGGTAGGACAGAAACTGAGGACATTGGTGGTAGGAAATGTTCATGGTGAAGGGATGGTTGATGGAATATTGTATAACTGAAACCCAACCATGAACAACTTTGTAACTCTATATCTTACTGTGATTCAACTTAAAAAAGAAAACCCAAGAGATTGACACTACCGAGATTAAACCTTCGTTGTTAGATTCCATATTGACAACATTTACAAACTTGTATCCCTGAGGGGGTCAGGGAAGGGAGAGAGACTGTCTGCACTGTGACTTTTGGTTTGAGAAGGGGAACAAGAAGAGTTAGGCTGGAGCAGTACAGTGGGTAGGGTGTTTGCCTTGCAAGCAACCGACCCAGGTTTGATCCCCGGCATCCAATATGGCCCCTGAGTACCGCCAGGAGTAATTTCTGACTGCAGAGCCAGGGAGTAACCCTTGGGCATCGCCAGCTGTGACCCAAAAAAGAAAAAAAAAGATTATACTGTAATCCTTCGGGTTGGGGGTCAGAGAGATAGTATAGCAGATAGGACACTTGCTTTGCACACAGCTGACCTATTTGTTTACTGTTGAGTTTTGAGAGTTCTTTACTTTTTTTTTTTTTGCTTTTTTGGGTCACACCCGGCAATGCTCAGGGGTTTCTCCTGGCTCTGCACTCAGGAATCACTCCTGGCGGTGCTCGGGGACCATATGGGATGCCGGGATCGAAACCCTGGCCGGCATGCGGCCGCGTGCAAGGCAAACACCTTACCCGCTGGGCTATCGCTCCCAAAACTCTTTTGTCAAACCAGTAGTGGCTTGCAAAGATTTCCTCCCATTTAGTACTCGTCTTTTTATCTTCTTGACAGAGCCCTCTGAAGAACAAAACTTCTGAAGTTGGATAAAGTCCAACTGACAAACTTTTCCTTTTATGATTTTAGTATCAAATACAAGAACTCTTTTCTCAGTCCTATATTTTGAAGATTTTCTCTTATGCTTTTAAAAGACTTCAATAAGTTTTGTCTTTTATATTTAGGTCCACGATTCTTTCTGAGTTCATCTTGATGCAGGGGCGGTGATGGTGGGTCTGTGTTTGTCCAGTTCCCAGGTTCCTCAATAATGAAAATATTGAGTAATATTTTCAAGAATTCAAAATATTGAGTATTAAAGATGCTCAAACTCAGAGTTGCAAATAGAAAAGTTATTGGAAAGTAGAAGAGAAACTTTCCAGTGGGAAGTGTGTGTGTGTGTGTGTGTGTGTGTGTGTGTGTGTGTGTGTGTGTGTAGAAAAACTTTGTGGTACTTATCAAGAGACTAGAATGTTGACATATAAAATTCAAGGATTATACCGTTTGGTCTGGTTATCTTTTAGATATTTTGGACTATCAGTTTGACCATAGACATTGAATATTATCCATTGTCTCTTAATCTCCGTGACCCTAAGGTCTGGGACAGAATCTACTATTTGGGGGATTGTTAACTTCCTGTTTATCACAAAGAGCCCAGGAATTCGCAGAAGTGTTAAAAATGTAGGATGGAGGCAGCAAAAAAAATGAAACTGTTTACAGCAGCTGAAAAGGGGAAACTGGGGCTTCCTCTTTTAAGTTCCTCTCTGGCGAGGTGAGTTTTCTTTCCTTTGCCTTCTACTTTCCAGTAAACCTTTCTATTTTCAACTGGCTCGTTTCCATTTCATTCAGGACTTGGACTGAGCAGTGTTCCTAGATTGTCGGGGAGCTGTGGGGTCCCCAATAGTATCAGGACAGTTCTCTTCTACCTCCGAGGCTGTCGGGAATGGATGAATACTCACGAGTCCGGCACAGTTCCAAAAGGCTTTTAATAGTACAAAAAACTCTAGCACCACAATCCAATATAATGGAAGACCTCTAGCTCTGGTCAGAACTTAGACCATACATGAGAGCCCAAGTCTCCTACCAAAGAGGATTCCACCAGAGAGAGTCCCACCAAAGAGATGGAAGTACCTCAAATCAGTCCCCTTATATACACAAAAGTAATCCTAACTTCAGGAGGGTCCTGTGAACAAAGATCAGCTAAATAGCTTCTAGATAGTAGAAGAGTATAGAAGGGTGGTGTCACACCCTACTACAGGTCTAAACAAATGGTTATGCCAAGAACTAATCCCTTCTTCCAAGATTATGAACTCCACCCAGCAGACCAGCCTATCATAGCAGGGGGCGCGCGGTTCATCAATAAATGCTGGATTTAGAGATGACTACAAGAGTATGCAACCCGCACGGCAGAGCCTGGCAAGCTACCCGTGTTGTATTTGATATGCCAAATACCAGTAACAATTATAGACCTCATTCCCATGACCGGATGGAATGGTTTGAGGCTCTTTATGTTCCTGGAGCAAGCAGGTGCCCTTGGGCTCTACTTGCATGAGACAGGACATATGGAGATGTTACTGGTGCCCGCTCGAGCAAATCGATGATGAGCGGGAAGAAAGTGATACAGTGATCTCTTATGTAAAACACTGGAGAGAAAAAGGGACTGGTATCTGAATTTCATGGGCTTCATGTAATCTAGATGGTACCCACAAGGTCCTTCTTATTTATTATCTGCACCAGGGTGATTCTGAGTATCTTGTTCTCTGTATACTGAAAGGGTCAGGCTCACCTGCTTGAGGGCAAACTAGCATAATTATTTCTATAATTTTTAAATGATAGTCTCAACATAGCCAGGTTGGTAGTCTCCTGGTAAATTCTAACTGTCCCACGCTGGATCCAGTGGATATAAAGAGAGAGCTGAACCCAATCTAGATAACATAGAAGTCTTAGTAGATATATAATAATAAGTCAGAAGTTACTCATTCAGAGTCAAGGTGACTTCTGTAACTGCCACACCCTCCATCAGTGTTTACACAGAAGAGAGATCTCATTAGTATGCCCTGGCTTAAGAACACGTAAATGTTCTTGAGTGGATGCTATGAGTGGATAAAACAGCAAAGCTCCCAAGCTAGCTAGCTAGCTGTCATCCAACACTAGGCATGCAGTATTGTGCCTCTGTAGAAATCATCTAGAATCATGGGTCCTTTGTAACAGGTGAAGCTGATGCAGTAATTTGTCTTTTACTTTGAAGAGGAGATCCTGTCATGTATGGACTAGGGGATCCTTCAGCCTTTAATAAGATGACTGGCCCCTAAATCTTCTTTCAGCTTATCTGCTAAGTGCTGCTGCCTGGCATCTGCTAATATAAGGAAAGATGTTGGCAAGGGTGCTAACAATGGGCCAAGTTCTGTGACCCAGTCATCAGCGCTCAGCCACAGAGTAGCACCATCATGGAACATGCTAGTGATGTAGTTGCCCTCTGGCCAGTGAATCCTGGTGGACAGTGCACTCTCTGTGTATTCTCAGGAAACACTCTCTGCTGGATCTTCTCAGCCATACACTGTGTACCCACCCCATCGTCCACCTTGATGAACTTTCTTTTTTAAAATCATACCTCCATGAGATATACAATTACAAAGATGTTCATGCTTGGATTTCAGTCATACAGTGTTCCAGCACCGATCTCTCCACCAGTGCCCATTTCCCACCACCAATGTCCCCTGATTCCCTTCCCCCTCCCCTGGCCTGCCTCTATGGCAGGCACTTTGCCCCTCTTCTTTTTCTCTCTCTCTCCCCTCTCTCTCATACATATGGCTTGCAATACATACATTCAGAGGTTATCCTGTGCATCCCTTTGCCTAGAGTTAATGCTCAGTTCTAGACTGGCATTATCTTTTCCAACAATTATTAGCACATTGTTCCCATCTCTGTCTTACCTAACCTCTGAGTCCCATACACTTGTGATAGATTCCACCCACTGACAAGATAGACCTCCAGATCCATGTTCTGCCTAACGTTGGATATTGGTATCATACTATTTTATTTTTATAACCTGCAACATGGGAAATCTAGATGGTACCCACAAGGTGGGAAATGGGCACTGGTGGAGAGATCGGTGCTGGAACACTGTATGGCTGAAATCCAAGCATGAATGCCTAACAAACCGGATAGGACGATTACACTTGAAGAGATGTGGCCCACTGCCAGCAATTTCTATCTTCATTGTCTACGCACCAGCATCCACATACAAAGGAGATGAAATTGAGAAATTCTACATGGAACTGGAGGAGTTCTATAAAAAAAGATCACACCTTCTACAAGATCATAGTCGGTGATTTTAATGCCAAGATAGGACTGAGAAGATTGGCTGAGGAACTCCACATCGGGACCCATGGCCTAGAATGGAACAGACTATCTCGGTTCATCATGTCCACCAAGACCATTCATGGGAACTCACAGTTCCAGAAGGCTGATGCGAAACGTTGGACATGGGGAATCTCCTGGTGGACAGTTCCACAATGAAATTGACCACATCATCTTCAATCGACGGTTTTGTCTGACCGATGTTGCTGTCGTCCCCAAATTCCAAACATCATCGGACCACCGTCTCCTTCAGGTGCAAAATTCTACTTCCCGCATACGGGAGAAAACACTGCAAAGTTTAAGAAGAGAACTCCCAGAACGACCACCAACTGGGAACTCTTGGCAAACGAGACAGCATCCCTGATTCTGGAATAGCGACCGGAGGTCAGAACTCCGGATTCCTTCTCTCACTTGAGTGAGACGTGATATTCCAAGCATAGCTCTTTCGATTCCTCTCTGGGAGACCCGAATAGCATTCTCATCCTGCTTTCATAGGGCCCAGGTCGCAGAGGCATATGTTAATGCAGGGAGAGCGGTGGAGTCAAAGAGATGTGCCCGAGCCAGAGGTTCTTTGTCCTTTTAGCTCTTTCTTCGATGCCTTTGAAGGCATTCCATGTTGCTCTCTTCCACCTGCGCAGCTCAGGTTTTGGTCGTTCATCATGTTGATTTCTCGACCTAGGTACACATAACTGCTGCATTCAGAGATGTTTGTTCCATTGAGAGTGAATGGGGCCTCTGGAACTAGTTCATTTTTCATGAACATAGTTTTCTTCAGATTCAACTGTAGACCTATCTTTCCACATTCTCGGTCGAAGTCAGCCAGCATTTGTGCCGCTTGGCTAATGTTTGGTGTTATTAGAACGATGTCATCAGCGAAGCAGAGGTGGTGTAGTTGCTGACCATCTATCTTCACTCCCATTCCTTCCCACTCTAATTGTTGCATGATGTTCTTGAGGGTGGCGCTGAAGAGTTTTGGTGAAATGGTATCACCCTGTCAAACCCCTCTTTTGATATCAATGATCACTTCTTTGTAGAATGGTGAGATCCTGGTGGTGAATCCGTAATACAGCTCATGAAGGATCTTGATGTATTGGGTTTGAAAACCCTGTTTGGCTAGGGCTTCGATGACTGCTTCAGTCTCCACAGAATCAAAGGCTTTCTGTCAATCAATGAACGTGAGACAGAGTGGCATCTTGTACTCCCCTACAAACCTCAATGAGCTTGGTTACTGTGTGGATATGGTCGATTGTGCTGAATCCTTTCCGGAAGCCTGCTTGCTCGCATGGTTGTCCTTCATCTAGAGTTCTGCTAATTCTGTTCAGGATGACTCATGTAAAACAGCTTGTAGATGACGGACAATAGGCAGATGGGGTGATAGTTGCCGATGTCGTGAATGCCTCCCTTCTTGAACAGTAGAACTGTCCTGCTGGTTTTCCATTGGGAGGGCACCTTGCATTCGGACAGGTAGCGTGTGAAGAGCCGAGCTAGTGTATTGATGAGTACCGGCGACAGATTCTTCAGGTGTTCGGGTCTGATTTTGTCTGGGCCTGGTGCTGTTCCCTTCTTTACCGGCGAGATGGCATGTCGGATTTCAGAAGGGAGAACGTTGGGAATGACATATCCATCCTGTGGAATTTGGTATGTGGGCATGTGGATGTGGCTATCAAAGAGATTTGAGTAGAAGTCCTGGATCATCTTCTCCATTGCCTTTCTGGAAGATGTGATAGATCCATCAGGGCGTCGGAGGGCAGTCATCTTGGTCTTATAGTTGGTGAAGGACAGGCGGGAGGTGCAAATGCTTTTCCCGGTTTCTGCTGCATCTTCCAGTATTTCTGCTCTTCTGCCTTTGAGGTCTTTTTATTGCTTCTCTGCACCGTCTAGCAAACTTGGACGTTAGCATTTGGTCTCCTGAGGCTCGCGCCTTGCCACATTGGCGAATGAGCTCAAGAGTTTCTGAAGACAGGTGTCCTTTTGTGTCTTTCTCTCTCTCGGCATTATTTGCACAATCATGGAGGTGCTGAACCAGTCGGTTGTATTCTTGATCGATGTCGTCAATGGTGGTATCTTCCCATGTTGCTGCAATGGTGCCAAAGAGTTCCCAGTTGGTGGTCGTTCTGGGAGTTCTCTTCTTAAACTTTGCAATCTTTTCTCCCCGTTGCGGGAAGTAGAATTTTGCACGAAGGAGACGGTGGTCCAATGATGTTTGGAATTTGGGGACGACAGCAACATCGGTCAGACAAAACCGTCGATTGAAGATGATGTGGTCAATTTCATTGAAGAAAGGACATTCAGGTCTCCCAGAGAGGAATCAAAAGAGCTATGCTTGGAATATCACACCTCACTCAAGTGAGAGAAGGAATCCAGAGTTCCGACCTTCGTCGCTATTCCAGAATCAGGGACTCTGTCTCGTTTGCCAAGACATCAAAAAATCAGATGGGCTGGACATGTAATGTGATTTGGAGACGACCACTGGACTAGACCCGTTACTGACTGGATCCTACGGTATGTTAAAAGATCATGTGGCTGCCCACCTACAAGATGGTCAGACTTCCTTGTCAAGACCCTGAAGGAACGGTGTGAGGTCTTCATATTCCTGAATCAACCAGATGCTATTGGGCTACATTGGCACGTGATAGGGTCCAATGGAAATGTTACTGGCACCCGCTTGAGCAAATCGATGAATAATGGGATTCAAGTGATCAAGTGATAGTAAGGAAAGTACAAAGTCTTTTCTCTCTCACAGCTCGGTTGGAAACAGTGTAAAGTGAGAGCACATGTCCAGTGCGTTTGGCTTGACTTGAAAGATCAGGAGAGGAGGGGGCTGTACATTCTCTCCGATCTCTCCCCCACCTCCCTTATCAGCAACTTCAGACTAGGGGCACATAGGCACCAGACATGAATAGCACCACCCTGAGAAGTCTATGGTTATTACTACAGTGTAAAGAATACACATTTTTTGCTTTGTTTGTTTAGGGGTTACACATCCAGTGATGCTCAGGAGTCGCTCCTGGCTCTGCTCTCAAGAATTACTCCTAGTGGTGGTTAGGTGACCAAATGGGATGCCAGGGATTGAACCTGGGTCAGCCAAGGCCTGCTTGCTCTATTATTGCTCTTGCCCCCATGAACCGCAAAGTCTTTTTAAAAATTTTTTATTATACCACCGTGAAACATACAATTACAAAGGTGTTCATAATTGGTTCTTGGTAATACAGTATTCCAGCACCCATCCCTCCACCAGTGTCCCATTTCCACCACCAATGTACCCCTCCCCTCCCGCCCCCAGGCCGCCTTAATAGCAGGTACCCCAGTTTCCTCTCTTTCTCTCTCTATCTCTCTCTGTCTCTGCATCTCTCTCCCTCTTATTTTACACATTGTGGATAGCCCTGCAGATTTTTAGAGTTTATCACTTAAGTGAACCGCAAAGTCTTAAGTCGAGTGGCATCATGTGAAATGTATAGCTCAGGGTTGCCTATGGTTAATCAAGGGGTTTAGGGTACATGCAAGAATAGGTCCGGTATTACTTTGAAATTGGGATGCTTATGAATAAAGTTGTTTCTGCACTGGGTTACCACGAGGTAGAGTTGCCAGGGAACATGTTTAGCTGTCCTCTCTTCTCATGACAGCAATCTCTCTGAAGGGAACTGCCATGGCAGAGTGATCTATGGGAGGTCCACAATTCACTCACCCTGTAAATGGGTCATTGTCCCTGAGTCATGAGCCATCTAAGCCAATCTAGACACATCCTTGGTGGAAAGGGCAGACTTGGAAAGCCTGGAGGTACAAGCACAGCAAAAAATATGGACTAGTCTGCTAGTGAAGTCTTGGGTCATTAAATAATCAGCTTTCAATGAACAGTGAAGTCTGAACTGAATGGTGGATGAGGGTCATCAGCCTAAAACTGCCCATTTCCCACATATTCAAAAGAGCAAGAACAACAAGCGCTGGCATGGATGTGGGGAAAAGGGGACACTCATCCATTGTTGGTGGGAATGCCGGCTGGTTCAGCCTTTCTGGAAAACAATATGGACTTTCCTCCAAAGACTAGAAATTGAACTCCCATTTGACCCAGCCATACCACTCCTGGGAATCTACTCTGGGAAACCAAAAATAAGCAGCGGAAACACCATCCCTACTTTTATGTTCATAGCAGCATTTTTCACAATAGCCAGAATCTGGAAGCAACCAGAGTGCCCAAAAATCGATGACTGGATAAAGAAGCTTTGGTACATCTACACAATGGAATACTACGCAGCTGTTAGGAAAAATGAAGTTATAAAATTTGCCTATAAATGGATGGACATGGAGAAGATTATGTTGAGCGAAATTAGCCAGAAGGAGAGAGACAGATACAGAATGACTGCATTTATTTGCATGGCATAAATATATATGTACATATTATGATACCAATATCCAAGGTCAAGTGAAACATATATCAGGAGGTCTTGTCAAAGGTGGAAATTATCACAAACATGTGGGGAGTCAGAGGCTAGGTAAGACAGAAAATGGAACAGGGTGCTAATAATTGTCGAGGATACTAATGCCAACCTAGAACTGAGCATTAAATAGAGGCAAAAGAATACACATGACAATCTTTTAATGTATGTTCTGTAATCCATAGTCTGGAAGGGAAGGTAAAGAGAAAGAGAGAGAAAGGGAAAGAAATAAAGAACCTACCATGGAGGCGGGCTGGGGAAGGGGAGGGAACCAGGGATGTTGGTGGTGGGAGATGGGCACTGGTGGAGGGACGGGTGCTGGAACACTGTATGACCAAAACCCAAACATGAACTTTTTAATTGTATATCTTTTTATTTGTATATCTCACGGTGGTATAATAAAATACTTAAAAAATAAAAAAAAATCTGATTCAAAAGTAAAAAAAAACCTGTCCATTTCCTCTAATCCAGAAACTCTACTCAGACCTGCCCTATGGAAATGAACTCACAAATGGAGACATTTTAATTTTAATTTAATTTATTTAAATTTTATTTGGTGTAGCTTATGCAGATTAAATAATTGACACCAAACTACATACTTTGTGATGTGGGAATCAGAAGGAAAATTCATGAAAAACCTTCATTTGGCCTCTTAACCAATTAGATGTCATGAAAAGGTTTGGCTTTTAAAACTCAAATTTAGGGGTTGGAGTGATAGTATAGTAGGAAGAACTCTTGACCTGGGTCAATCCTGGCATCCCATATGGTCCCCTGAGCCCACCAGGATGATTCCTGAGTGCACAGCCACAAGTAAATCCCTGAGCAACACCAGGTGGGCTCCAAGCCTCTCCCCAGCAAAAGATCTTTTTTTTTGTGCTTTTAAATTTTTTATTTTCCTGATCATATATACTTAATTTTTAAAAAAATTTTTTTTATTATACCACCGTGAAACATACAATTACAAAGGTGTTCATAATTGGTTCTTGGTAATACAGTATTCCAGCACCCATCCCTCCACCAGTGCCCCATTTCCACCACCAATGTACCCCTCCCCTCCCGTCCCCCACCCGCCTTAATAGCAGGTACCCCAGTTTCCTCTCTTTCTCTCTCTATCTCTCTCTCTGTCTCTGCATCTCTCTCCCTCTTATTTTACACATTGTGGCTAGCCCTGCAGATATTTAGAGTTTATCACTTAAGTCTCTTTGTGTATATTCAGTGGTGAGTTTTAATCTGCCATTACCATTTCCCATATTTATTAAAACACTGGTATCTATATCCTATTAATGAATGCAGTCATTCTATATCTGTCCTTTTCCTTCTGACTAATTTCACTCAGCATGATAGACCCCATGTCCATCCATTTGCAGGTAAATTTCATAATTTCATCCTTTCTGACAGCCGCATAGTATTCCATAGTGTAGATGAACCACAGTTTCTTTAGCCAGTCCTCTGTTCTCGGGCATTTAGGTTGTTTCCAGATTCTAGCTATAGTGAATAGCGCAGAGATTAATAAAGAAGTACAGATAGTGTTTCTGCTATGTGTTTTTCGGTCTCGGGTATATTCCCAGGAGTGCTATTGCTGGATCAAATGGGAGCGCAATATCTAGCTTTCGGAGGAATGCCCATATTGTTTTCCAAAAGGGCTGGACCAGTCGGCACTCCCACCAGCAGTGGATGAGAGTCCCTTTTTCCCCACATCCACGCCAGCACCGGTTGTTCTTGCTGTTTTGGATGTGTGCCAGTTTCTGTGGGGTGAGATGGTACCTCATTGTTCAAAAGATCATTTTTAAATTAACTGTCATGATCCAAAATTTCACTTAAAGAGAAGAGAAAAAAAAACAGAATAAACGAAAAATCCTAGTCTCCCTCCCCACTACTCACTGTGTCCTGTGGGTTATTTCTCCCCCACAGGCCTTGACCCCTACCAGGAGGAAGATAGGGATTGATAGCACATAACAACAGGGGTGCTGGCAGTTGATGTCACTGTGTTAATTAAGGAATTTGGCATCGATCCGGAGAGAATTAAGAGAAGCTACAGGAATGGAATGTCTGCCCTGTGAGACAACGAGAGCCCAAGAGCAAAGTCAGGAAGAAGTGGTAGAGGTCTGGGGCTGGGGTCAGCCCTTGCATGTATGAGGGCCTGAGTTTCATCCCTGGAAACTCTTTCCACCCACCAGCAATACACACAAACTCAAGAGAGAGTACAGGGGTTAAGTCCTTGAACACTGCAAACATTGGTTCAGTTTCTAGCACTATATATAGTTTCCTGAGCACTGCCAGGAGAGGCTTCAGAAAACAGAGAGGCAGGAATAGTGGGGCCCAAACAAGCAAGCACAAAAGTGATAGATATGTCAGTGCTCCCGGCTGCAGAGAAATTCTTAAAGAAGCCAAGATAATAGGTTATTTCTTTTTTATCCTGAATTTCTATTTTGAATCGCTGCCTTTGTCTTATTTTGAGGCTCTAGCTCCCTCTTCTGGAAATACAGTTATTAGAACAAATAACTATATTCCCTTTTTGGAGGAACTCCGGTTCCATGGGAGAAATTTCCCAATAAGATACCATCTTTTTACATCACCCAAAGTGGGGAGGTCCCTGAGACTGATGAAGAGAAGCTCCCACCTGGCTCACCCTGGAAACCAGCGGGGGCCTAGTGTCTACATCTTGCTACTGACTAAGTTGAGCCTTCAATTTTACAACTAAAAACAGGTTAGACCAAACTAAAAAATGTGCCTCCCAAAGTTATAGGCTAGGGATGGGGAATCCTTGGGTGGGGAGCTATGAACTGTAGTGTAGGAAAGAAGACCCTGGTGGGGATTGGTGCTGGACATAATATGCCTAAAACTCAACTATGAATAGCTGTGTAAATCATGGCACTTTATTAACATTCTTAAAGTTAATTCCACTAACTTTATTTTGTTTGGGAGCCACATATGACTGTGCTCAGGGCTTACTCCTGGTAATCTTTGGTGATATGGGGTGCCAGGGATTGGACCTAGGTCTGCCACGCGAAAGGCAAGTGCTCTACACATTGTACTATCTCTCCAACTTCTACTTACTTTGATAGTACTGTAATAAAAGACTCCATTAGTCTTTAGTTATTACATAAAAAAGGTTAGAGAAGTCCTTCACTTTTGCAGCTAAAAATAGATCAAAGAAGATTGTGACTCTTCTCTGCTTTTCAGTCAGAGACTAGGATGGATCCAACTCTTTGGCAAAAGCATAGACTTTGTTGGAATTTTTTCTTTGCTTTCAAGTAGGGCATCTAAGCTGTCTTGAGACACTTTGGAACACTTTCTAAAAGGAAGAAAAGGACAAGGGTTGAGAGAGTCTTCTGGTACAGAAGAGACTTGTGGACTGAGTCTGTGGTGAGGAATGGTTGATAAAGGCAGCATGGAGACCACAACAGTATTGCATGGACAGGGGATTGTGGGCAAAGCCAAGACAAATTAGAGCAGTCACTGCTGCTTACAGCCTTCTGGAGTCCAACCCACCTGGCTCCCTCTTCATGGGGCAACTCTAGAGCAGGAGGAGAGGAGCCTGGGGAAGTTGTTCTGTGGTGTCATGTTCTAAGCTGTGTATGCTGGGATACCTGGGTTCACAGGGAGGGTTGGGTAAATAAGAATAATTGCTGACTGTTGGAGCTGGTTGCATGGAACTAATTTGGACAGTGGGAGGAGGTGAGATGGAGTCAGAGCTTCAGTGGAAATATCCACCCATGATTGATTCCTCCCAAAGAGCAGAAGCAATGTCCTGTCCCAGCTGTATCGACCACATGTTGCCACATGGGCTGTGATGCCACAGCATTCTGGGCACCTAGACACATTAACCCACACCCAGACCAAAAGAACCCGTGACATCATGTGGCTGGGACTTTTTCTAAGAAAATGACGACTTGGGGAAGAGGCCGTCAGGACTTATTGCCTCTGAGATTCCAGCTCAGAGCTGGTTCTTCTGTCAGGAGCAGATCTGTCTAGGAGCAGCATTGTTCATTTTCTTCTGCTTTTTGCAGAGCAGATACAGCACATGTGTTCTGACTGCATGGATGTGACTTGCAGTCACAGGATACAGCACAGGTGTTCTGACTGCATGGATTGACAGCTTGGATGATGTCACTGTCTGAAGCAGCCTGGGGGGCCATGTTTGATCCAACTCTGTTGAGGCAGAACGAGAATGGCTAGAGTGTTGAAAGCAATATTTTTTTTTTGGTGGGTCACACTTGGCAATGCTCAGGGATTATTTCTGATGCTATACTCAGGAATTACCCTTGGTAATTCATGTTTCTCTTGGCAGCAGACCATGGAGAGAGAGTTGGAGGAAAGGGCCTTTGTGTGTGGAGGACCCTTTTTGGAGACTTCCCCCTGGTTCTGATGTCTGATCCATGTGTGCCTCTTCCCTGGCCTAAGCTTCTCAGGACTCCAGGAAATGTTCCAGGCTGTCACATTTGAGCCATTGGAACTTCTGAGGTAGTTCTTGGAAGGTTCCACTTAGTGTGGGAGAGAGGCTCGGTCATCAGTTCTGCTCTTGTAGCAAGATACCAGCTTGCGCCAGCTTCTTCCTCTCACTGTGGAAACCATCTTCTCCTTGAGTCAGAACCATTCTTGCAAATAGCCCCAACCCCCATGGCAAACAAAGGTCTCAAGGTTTCCTGGTGGGGGCACCTCACAGCAAAACACTAACACAGTGATCAAAACAGCCCCCTCACGCTCCACAACTTTTCATCTCTAAATGTCCTGAAACTGCTTGTAAAACTAGATGTGCTTATAAAACTGCTTATAAAACTAGACGTAGCTTATAAAACTACTCCAGAAGTAACAGTATGTTCCCAAGTCCCAGCTTGGCAAAAGTCTATCTTTTGAGTTCATGTCCGACTGAGGTGTCTTAGTTGCCTTCCTATCATGCTCCTCTCTGCACCCCCTCAGTTCTCAGACCAGCTGTGCCTCTCAGGAGTCTGTCCCTCCTTATTCCTTTTGCTCCATCCCCTACTCTCTGGCCACTATGGTACTCACAGTGCCAAAGTCTTGAGCCTGAGCTCCTCCTGCTTAGACATCTTCAGAACTATTCCAGACAATTTTCTGAGAATTCCCTGGGTGATGTGGGGTATTTAGCAATTTGCCCCAACATACAGAATGGATGTTAAGTATCATTTTATAGATGGGGAATGGAGGCCCAACTGGGGTTTTGGACAAGAGGTAGAATTTGTCTTCAATTGGCTCTCAGGAGTGTGACCTAGACTCTCTGGTGAAATCCAGGTGGAGTTCCTCAGTGAGAAAGAAAAAAAGAAACAGTTTACTCAGAGACTAAATTCCCTGTAGAGAATCATGTCACCCAACACCAAATAGGTGTGTGTGTGTGAGAGAGGGGGAGGGAGAGAGAGAGAGGGAGAGAGAGAATAATCCCCACAGAAACAAAGGGACAAAGTTTTTAATATATATTTTTGCTTTATTTTGGGGAGGGGTCACACAAAGCAATGCTCAGAGGGTTACTCCTGGCTCTGCACTCAAGAATTACTCCTGGCGGTGCTCGGGGACCATATGGGATGCCAGGGATTGAACCTGGGTCAGCCGCATGCAAGACAAACACCCTACCTGCTGGACTATCTCTCCGGCTCCAAAGGGACAAAGTTTTAGGACAGGGAGACCAGATATTTCTCTGGAGGTGGTTTTGGCAAAACATGACAGGGCACATTATTTTGCAATCAAATTATAATAGGTGTCATCTAAGATAATTTCTGCTGGAATAAAAACCAAGAGAATGTGTGCTTATCTATTTATGCTGAGATGTGTATGTATGCACACTGGTCACATTTATAACCAAGGCTTTCCTGAGAATGATAGTGATTCTGTAGAGGGAGTGTTGAGTTGGGGGCCCACTACTTACTAACCATGGACTAGAAGACTCCACAAGGACCTAGCAAGCACCCCCAGCAACACTCTGGTCTCCAAACATGTTCTCCACAGTCAAGTTTGAGATGAGTTGTGTGTCAGAGTAGCTAAAATTAGCAAATAAAATCTAGTACAATATCCAGGGTATGGAAACAACCCAAATGATCAAAGACAGACAATGGATAAAGAAGCCGTGAGAAACAGAGTGGATGTCAAGTATCATTTATAGATGAGGGTTTGGAGACCCAACTGGGATTTTTGACAAGAGGTAGAATTTGTGTTTAATTGGCTCTCAGGAGTGTGATCTAGGCTCCTGTGGTTTAGGGATTAAAGAGATAGTACAGTGGGCAGGACACTTGCCTTGCTCATGGTTCTATCTCTAGCACCACATATGGTCCCCTGAACACCACCAGGAGTAATCTTTGGCACAGAGCCTGGAGTAATTGCTGAGCACAACTGACTGTAGGTCCCAAGCAAACAAGAAAAGTAATAAAGAAGTTGTGGTACATTTAAGCAATGAAACATTCTGTAGTCATAAAAAAATGATATTATGCGGTTTATTGAAACTTGGATGAAACTGGAGGTATCATGTTGAGCAAAATCAGGCAGAAAGAGAAAGGCGAGTACTGGGTGAGCTTACTCAGCTGTGTTAAGCAGAGAAAAAATTAAATACATGGACAATATCAATAATATCAATTAGTAATAGTTCCTAAGCATTGAGTTACAATGTGCATCCGGATCATCGACACCCACCCTGCAGCAGTTTCTTTTTTCAATTCGGCCCAGGTATGCTGAACCAGAGACTCTCAGACATGGGGCAGAGCTGCTACTTGCTCTCCCCCGTGCCCAGCCGCTCATGAGGTGCCTGGGAGGCATGTTGGGTTCTAGCCCTGGCCTGCCACCCCAGCAGAGCCTCACAACAAGCCAGACGATCCCCCGACTCCATGGAGGCCGCCGTTTTCCACATCAAGACTTCTTTCTCATCACAACTCCACCCAGCAGACAAGACTATCACACCCCGGATCATTGACACCCACCCTGCAGCAGTTTTTTTTCAATCCGGCCCAGGTATGCTAAACCAGAGACTCTCAGACATGGGGCAGAGTTGCTACTTGCTCTCACTGTGCCTAGCCTCTCATGAGGTGCCCGGGAGGCATGGTGGGTTCTAGCCCTGGCCTGCCACCCCAGCAGAGCCTCACAACAAGCCAGACGACCCCCCTCAACTCCATGGAGGCTGCCGTTTTTCCACATCCAGACTTCTTTCTCGTCACAACACCAACCTGCAGATCAGACTATCATAGCCCGGCTCGTGCGGCGGCTAGCGGCCGCGCGGTTCATCAATAATTGCTTTATTTAGAGGTGACTACAAGAGTATGCCACCCACACGGCAAGCCTGGCAAGCTGCTCGTGTAGTATTTGATATGCCAAATACCAGTAACATTTATATTAGGTCATTCCCATGACCTAATATAATGGTTTGAGGCTCTTTATGTTCCTGGAGCAAGTGGATGCCTTTGGGTTCTACTAGCATGAGACAGGACATATGGAGATATTACTGGTGCCCGCTCTAGCAAATAGATGATCAACGGGAGGATAGTGATAGTGATAGTGACTGAGTTACAAATCTGAAAATACCAGTTAGTGGGTCAGGGGTGGAAATAATGATGATGTGGGCGGAAGTAACACAGGGCATGTTTGGTGCATCTTAGGCATTTTGGTGAGGTAAGGCATAAATGTCAACATTATTGCAGACATATGACCTAAAAAATAATAATGAGCTGGGGAAGGGGGTGGGTCATGTCAGGTAGTGCTCAGGCTCTGAACTCAGGGATTGCCCTTGTTGATGCTTGGAAGATCATCTGGGGTGCCATCAGGGACCAAACATGGTTGGTCATATGCAGGACAAATACCCTATCCACTGTACTATCTATCTGGCCCAGTAAAAAAAGAAGACAGTGGTGGAGGGTCATGGACATTTCATACACCAGAATTGAAAATGTTAATACCATTGCAACCATGTTACCTACACTATAGTAAACCAAATTTGTTTTACTACCAGAATATTCTTCAGTCTAAATATGCCCAGTACTATATTTGGGACATATGCCCTGCCCCCAATTTTTCATTTATGTCTGAAGTTCAGATTGTACTAGGAATCCTGTACTGTATTTCATCTCCCTAACTGGGGAGAATTCCACTATTAAGGCTACATCCTGTTGGAGATTAATGGCTAAGGATTGACTGAGAGACAGAGCCATGCTTTCCCACCCTCTTGCCTTTGTGCTTGAATCACTTGGGCGAGCATTTGAAGACCCCAGTGCCGGAGTATATGTCCAGAGTTCCCAGGTGGGATCTGGGCAGGAGTCCTCTGAAGGGGGCATTAATGCTTAGTTAGCCTGAGAAGTACTTTTGAGGTGCCTTCACAGGCTGTGTTGGGCTTGTCTTGGGTTTCAGAGGCAACATAATGACCTTATGGTTTTCTGTGGCATCTGATCTGGTTTTGGTCAATTCCGTGGGATGGTTCCTTGGAAGCAGCAAATCTATCAGCTGCTGTGTCAACTTCTACACCAAGGGTTTCAAAATTACTCTGAGTCTCCCAGGGGCCATACCCCTCTTAACAATGACTTCCATCTCCACATTGCCCTGCTGATGAAACCATGCAGGAAAATTTGTGTGTGTGTGTGTGGGGGTCACTGTACTGAGTACCCCACCCTCGCCTGCTTCTGATAGCATCTGAGCTACATCATCACTAAGAACATACTTGTTCATTTTGTCCACATGATTTATGAATCAGACAGCAAGCCATAGCAAATAACACTCCAGAAAGTTGCACAGACGAAAGGAGGAAAGGGCAAGATACAACAGAGTTATTTCAGGTGTGAAGACTTACCTATGGAAAATAGAAAAAGATCTTGTGGCATTCTGGTGGTGGTTGTGTTGTGGTGAAACCATATTCCTAAAACATATCACCATTTACTCTTGTAAACCAGTGTTACTTTAATTGTGCAAACATTTAAAAATCTTGTGTGGGGCTGGAGTGATAGTCCAGCGGGTAGGGCATTTGCCTTGCATGCAGCCCACCGGGTTCGATACTCGGCATCCCATATGGTCCCCCGAGCACCACCAGGCATAATTCCTGAGTGCAAAGCTAGGAGTAACCCCTGAGCATTGCCAGGTATGACCCCAAAAGCAAAACAAACAAACAAAACCCAAAATGGGCTTGGTGCTAGATTTGTTCTTAGATTAGAGTTTGCTAACCCTGATGTCATTAACAGATCTAGTGAATAATTCAGTTTTCACACTAGAATTGTAGTTGCATGGCTTGGCCAATTGTCATTTTATTCTCTAATGTTAGTCACTGATCCTGAGAAGCATTCATGGATCCTAAAATTGTTGGAGCCAGATAGATGTCTTCTATCCGTGCCTATAGGAAAAGACTGGCAGATCTTTATTACTCATTTCAGTAGTTTTTGGTCTTTGATCAGCTTGTGAATTTCTTGGGTGTTTGGTAAAAAATAAGATTCCACCATATCCAAACATCTCTGAAGTTAGTCCTGAGAATTGATTCAATTTTGAATTCTCCCCTCTTAAAAAATAGCATTATACCAATATCCAAGACCAGACAAGACATGGATCAGGAGGTCTTGTCAGTGGGTGGAATCTACTGTGTATGTGTGGGACTAAAAAGTTAGGTAGGAGGAGAAAGGAACAGTGCACTAATAATTATTGGAAATGATAATACCTGCCTAAAACTGAGCATTTAAAGTAGGCAAAAGGATATGCATGATAACCTCTAAATGTATGTATTGCAAGCCACAATGTGTAAGAGAAGGAGAGAGAGGAGAGGTAGATAGATAGATAGATAGATAGATAGATAGATAGATAGATAGATAGATAGATAGATAGATAGATAGATAGATAGATAGATAGATAGATAGATAGATGGGTGGGTGGGTGGGTGGGTGGGTGGGTGGGTGGGTGGATGGATGGGTGGATGGATGGATGGATGGATGGATGGATGGATGGATGGATGGATGGATGGATAGATAGATAGATAGATAGATAGATAGATAGATAGATAGATAGATAGATAGATAGATAGATAGATAGATAGATAGATAGATAGATAGATAGATAGATAGATAGATAGATAGATAGATAGATAGATAGATAGATAGATAGAGAACTAGAGAGAGAGAGAAAAGAGGCAAAGTGCCTAGAGAGAGAAAGAAAAAGGAAAAGTGCCTGCCATAGAGACAGGCTGGGGGAAGGAATTGGGGACATTGGTGGTGAGAAATGGGCACTGGTGGAGGGATGGGTGCTGGAACACTGTATGACTGAAACCCAAATATGGACATCTTTGTAATTGTATATCTCACGGTGGTATAATAAAAAATAAAATAAGTAAAATAAATAAATAACTAAATTCTGTCCTCTTCTCTTTCCTTTGGTTGCAGTAGCACCTGGTTGTGCTGCATGTGCGGTGCTGGGGAGTGTGGTGGCAGGGCTGGGCTTGCACCCCCGTGATGCTGGGTGTTACTGAGGATTCCTCCCATGCCTTCCCCTCACTCATACCAGGCAGGTGCTTTTCCCTGAGCCATGATCCTGGGCACGTTGTGAGTAATTTGTTTGTTCAGTTGTTTTGGGGAGGTATATGCTCAGGGGCTCAGGTGGGGCTGCGAATGGAATTCAGGGTTCTGCTACAGAACATGCAATCCAGCCTTTTGAGGACCCCCGTGATCTTCTGAGCATTTGCCATAACCGTGCCAGGTTGTGAAACATGTGTTGTGTGTGGTTTGCAACTTCACTTCACCGTGTATTAGCTCTGACTGTGGGTAAGCTGTGCGGGCTAACATTTCCTCTTCTATCAAACGGGGGTGTTATTGGACCTCATTGAAACTGTTTAAAGGAATTTTAAAAACATGCAAAATTTTTTAAAAGTGTGACAGAAGAGAAAAACACACAGAAACACAAATATAAATTAAAAGTGACTTTGCCTAGTACATATATAGGTTATATACCAAGCATCTAATATTTTATATCATTGTTTTATAAAATAATCTTTCATCTTTACCCTTCAGGAGTGTGCAGATAAGCGTATTCATATCACTTTTCTTTGCTAACTTCCCTTTTACAAGATTCTCTTCTTTCTCTCTCTCTTTTTCTCTCTCTTTCTCTCTTTCTTTCTGTCTCTCTCTTTCTCTCCCTCTCTTCTCTCTTTCTCTCTTTCTTTCTTTCTTTCTTTCTTTTCTTTCTCTCTCTCTCTCTCTCTCTCTCTCTCTCTTTCTTTCTTTCTTCTTTCTTTCTTTCTTTCTTTCTTTCTTTTCTTTTCTTTTCTTTTTCCACACTAGCAGTGCTTAGGACTTTACTCATGCTCTCTCTTTCCTTTTGCTCATTACAGTACAGGCACTGTAAATTCACCATCATTTTTCTAATCCAAACAAAAAACAATGAAATCATCAGCATTTTAAAGATCAAGTTACTTATAGAGAGCTGCGCAAGCGGCTGGGGAGACTGGAGCCGCTCGCGCTGGCTGAGCCCAGCTGACGATGGGATCCCGAGGAGGGCAGATGGGTTTTGGGTGTTGGCCCATCGCCTCTGGGGGTCCCGGAAGCAGCCAGATGAAGCTCGCCCATCACACTAGCCACCATCTTTGCTGTCCGGACGCTGAGAAACTGACCCACGACCAGATCAACTGAGCAAGACCAGTTTGAGCCAGATCAGCGTGCCGCAAGCGGCCGCGCGGTCCACTAAAATAGTGAAACAGTAATGTCATTTAATGCACTGTATTCCACGAAGAGCAGGAAGGTTTGTCGGGAAGGAGATATAAAGACGAAAGAAATGACATACAGAATCTGCCGGGTGGTTGGGGTGCGGGGGGGGGAGGGAGGTGGGGACATTGGTGATGGTGGATGGGTTTGGGTGGAGGGATGGGTGTTGTTGGAACACTGTGGATCCAAAACTCTACATGAGCATCTTTCAATTGTATGTCTAAAATGGTGTAATGATATTTGGGGGGAAAATAATAAAATTTAGAAAGAAAAAAAAAATAAAGATCAAGTTACTTATAGCTAATAAAAAAAATTCAAAATAACCAAAAACAAAAAACTCTCCTTCATCTCACACAGATGAACACTAAAAATGGTAAATAGCTTTTTTGTAAATTTTTTTTTGGCTAAAGAGTTTGCAAAAGTATACTCTCACAGAAACTAAACACAAGTTGAGTCAGTACTAACCAGCCACATGTACCTGGCATGGAGGGTAGGGGAACGATGAAAAGGGGCTGTGGAGTGTCTCTGTGCTGCAGAACACATTGTAAAAACCAAAGGACTTCTGCAAATGACAGTCCACATTCTGCGATGGTACAGAGGATGATTGCTGGGGAAGTTGCTGTGGCAGAGACCACTCCAGGGTTAAAGGTAAAATCCTTGGGATGGAGACAGTATAGGAGTCAAGGCATTTGCTTGGCTAATGGAACCCACTTTGCTCCCCTGGACTGCATCAGGTCCTGGAACCCCTGAGGAGTGATCCCTAAACTCAGAGCCAAGAGTAAGCCCTGAACACAGCTGGGTGTGGCCTGAAAAGAGCGGTGAATGGAGAAGAGAGAAGAGAAAGGGAAGAGAAAGTTAAAAAGTGAAGAGAAAGTGAAGAGGAGAGGAGATAAGTGAGGGAGGGGAGGGGCAGGAGATGAGTGGAGAAGAGAGAGGAGGAGAGGAGAGAGGAGGAAAGGAGAGGAGAGGAGAGGAGAGGAGAGAGGAGGAGAGAAGAGATGAGATGAGAGGAGAGGAGAGGAAAGAAGAGGAGAGGAGAGGAGAGGAGAGGAGAGAGGAGGAGGAGAGAAGAGATGAGATGAGAGGAGAGGAGAGGAAAGAAAGAGGAGATGAGAGGAGATGAGTGGAGAAGAGAGGAGAGGAGAGGAGAGAGAGGAGTGGAGAAGAGAGGAGAGGAGAGGAGAAGAGAGGAGAGGGGAGAGGAGAGGGAGAAGAGGGAGGAGGAGAGGAGAGGAGAAGAGGGAGGAGGAGAGGAGAGGAGAGAGAAGGAGAGGAGAGAGAGGAGAGGAGAGGAGAGAAGAGGAGAGAAGGGAAGGGAGAGGAGGGAGGAGGAGGGAAGGGGAGAGGAAAGGAGAAGGGAGGAGAGAAGAGAGGAGGGGAGGAGAGGGGAGGGAAAGGAGGGGAGGGAAGGGAAGGCAAAGGAAGAGAAGAGCTGACAATAACTCTGGTCTCAGGTCCTCTCCCCTTCCCTAAAATGCCCACAGATGTCATTTTCAGGGCAGGGCGGTTCTTGGCAACAGAGCTGGGTGGTAGGCACACTGTCAGCCTCTGGTTTGGGAGCTCTGGGAAGGGCAGCACTGACCAAACTGAAGAGTCAGCTGGGGATCCGGGTCCCACACTGCATCCTCCAGCCTCACAGCCTGGGGGTGCAGAGACCACCTTCTCCTCTAGCCTGTTTCCTTCATGCCAGAGCCTGAGACATCTTCCATGATCTCAGGGTTCTCCGCAGCCACCTCCCCTGTGGTCATCTCTCCTCTTCCCTGTATCCTGTCTCAAGGCAGCATCTCAAAGGCTGAGGGTTTCCTAGAATGCTCTTTGTCCATCTGCTCCCTACCCTGTAGCCTGGGTTCTGAATAGCCTGGGATGCGTTTCATAAACCCGCTTCCCATTTTATAAGGGGTGTGTGGGACCACAGGAAAAGCAGCAGATATGTAGAAGTCTGCACCTATCCAGGAAGGGGCAGCAAGTCCAAGTCTTGGTTCATCCATTTCTGTGAGCCAAAGGCTTCTTCCCAAGATAAGGTCAGCCGTAAAATGATGGCAATAGTGTAGTTTGTTAGTAAGTAAGATTTAGGGATAGGAAAACTGGACAAAGATTAGAGATTTCCTGTTTCTCCATTGATCTCTTCCCTCCCCGCCCCTTTGTCTTAGGTTGGGTTTCCCTCTGTTTGGGGTTTGGTGTGATGTCTGCCTCTTGTCTAGCTCTACTTGGAGAATGTGATCTGGTCCAAGAAGAGGTTTTCCCCAGAAGAGACCGTCTCTGTAAATCACCTCTAAAATGTTTCTGAGATGAGCTTTTTACTCGGCTTTTTACTCAGAGTCAGATGAGTTCTGACTCTTGTCAAAACTGGATTCTGACTCTTGTCAAAAATTCATTCCAGGGGCGATAGTCCAGCGGGTAGGGCATTTGCCTTGCATGCAGCCGACCCAGGTTCGATCCCCCGGCATCCCATATGGTCCCCTGAGCACCGCCAGGAGTAATTACTGAGCAAAGAGCCAGGAGTAACCCCTGAGCGTCGCTGGGTGTGACCCAAAAGCAAAAAAAAAAATTCATTCCAGGGTCTGGAGAGACAGCAACCTCTTCAGAGGGTAAAGCACTTGCCTTGCACATTACCAGGCTGAGTTCCTTCTGCCTCACCATACAGATGGCCCCAAGCACCTCCAGGAGTGATCTCTGTGTACAGAGCCAAGAGTAAGAGCTGAGCACCTCTGGGTTTGGCTCACTCCTCACCCTCCATCCCCCAACAAACCAGCAGCAAGCCAGCCCGCTCCATTTCCCATTCTCAAAATTGGTCAAGTCTTTTCCTTGCCTTCCTGGATTACAAAATAGAAAACTCAAGTCCTTTGGAGATAGAAGTCCTCTGGACAGACTGGGAATTTGAAACCTGCTTAAGCGATTCTTTATGGCCCTCCAGCCATCGGACTTTGGTGTGTCTGACTTAAAGACAGAGTGAAGGGGACCTCTTCAGGGAGTCATGGCAAGGAGGACAGTACATGTCCCTGGGGAGCAAGACAAGATCGCACTTGGGCACTTACAGCTGCCAGCCTCCTTCTGGGGGGGGTCTATTCAGACCTTTTAGAGCTGGGCCCCAGAGATAGACACAGTGACCAGAGAGAGGAAATTTAAAGTCCCACAGGACCTTGTTTATTTGAACATGCTTAGGGGGGCTTGGGTAACCACAGGGCTTGGGGTATCCGCAATAGCTCAAATGTTCTCTCAGCGAGGGTTGCTCATAGGGAAGTGGTTTCCACGGTGAGAGGAGGTGAGAAGCTGGTGTCACCCCCAGTACCACACTCAGCTGGTTCCTTCCTCTTGGAGCTCTGCAGTCATAGTTTCTCTCAGCAGAACCCAGCAAACTTCTAGATTCTCCCACAGCTGATCTGCCCACAGAGGTGTGACAAGGGTGTGTTCTCAAGGGGACACAAGTGCTCCCTCCCCTGCAGAAAATGAACATGGATTCATGAAGTACTGGAAGTTTCTAGCAGTCTTCCTGTGACTCTCCCATGAAAGGGTCATCAGAAAGAGGAAACCCAGGGCCTGTGGGCTCCAATAGGGCTGTTTCTCCTGACACGGAGCTGCCATGCTACTCGTCAGCTTTGGAGCCATGAGGGTTGTTGATTCAGACTCTTTGAGTTTGGTGTGTTTATTTGCAATTCTTCCTCAAATCCTCTCTCTTACAGAGAAACAGGGGAGCTGTGAAAAGTAACAGTCCTTCACTGATGCATAGGATGGGCCAAAATGGAAAGGAATGTGCTGGATCCTGGGTGGAAGTGGTCTGGAGTTAGGTGTGAAAACACTGATTTCTGGGCCTGCTTCTCTGAAGGGGAAGGGGAATTACACTTTTCGTTTAACTGGGGAAATTAGACTTTGCATTTCACTGGTTCCTAGGGTTGCTGTTGTCAGGGCACCATCTTTTGAGAACCATCTTATTTCTTGCTATTTTTCAAGGACCACTCTTCCTTGGTTTTGTTGACTGCTGGCTCAAGTGTGGTTTAATATATTGGTTCTCATGGTTCTCAACTTTTACACCTGAGGACCAGAAGCCATCCAACCACTGGTTCACAGATGCACAGGCATTAACCATCTTGGTAGACCAGTGGTATTCAACTTTTAGGCCTATGGCCTGGTGGGCTTGCATGGCAGTTGAAAGCCATTGATTGGTCTAATGTATTTTGGTTTGCGCCAAACATTAAGATGGCAAAATTAAGAAATTTGATAGGAAAGGTTCCAAACATTGGGATTTAATAGCTCCTTCCTGTATCAACTACAAGATCCTTTAAGATGAAGTTTGGGGAAAACAGCTCAAGGACTGGAGTGCATTACATGCTCAAGGTACTGAGTTAGATACCTGGAGGGATCTCAGAGGACTTCTAGGTGTATCCCCAAGGGTCCCCTAGCACTGCAGGGCCTGAGCAAGGCTGAACTATGGGGAGAAGATGGAATCATTGACAGAAGTAATTCCTGTGTCCCCAGGAGTATAGCCTGAACATCACCAGGAACAAACCCTGAGCATGGCCAAAACAAAGCAAAAGTAGACTCTAGGAAAGGGTCACACCCTGGGGTACAACTCACATAAATCCTTGATTGACATTTCCCAGAATGGAAGTAGAAGTTACCCCAGTTCCCAGGGGCCCCAGGTGAGTCTTGGATTCTGAATTGCCCTACACTGGCCAATAGTGCAAGCCCCATTCTCCTGCCTGTCTTTGTTCTCTTCTCTCTGGTCACAACACTTAGATGTGGGAACTGTTGATCTTAAATGAAGGCTTTACTTAGTTTTAGGTATGCGGGCTTGAGAGAGTTCAAGCAGATTATGTTTGTCCTGGATGATGGAGACTGCCAGAGAAAGGATGGGGGCCCCTTCCCTGCTTCTCTAGGGGCAAAGGTGGTGGGTTTCCTCCTTCCTTCTCACTTGCTATGTTGTGGGTATAATGATGATGGTGAATTGGGACCCTCATAATAGGAAGAAGTTGTAAAATACTACTTGGGAAGAGCAAGTGAGTGAGTGAATGTGTATGTGCATGTAATTGTGTGTGTGTGTGTGTGCATGTGTATGTCGGTGCCCCGTGTTGTGTAATCCTTGAGCAAAGACTTGTACTCTTTGTATTACCTTCATCTTATGCAAGCTATCAGCACTTGGAGCTGGATGCTCTCTCTGTCAACTCCAAATCCCAACAAAGTGGTTCCAGTGGATGGAGTAGCACCCAGCTAGAGAGGTTAAAATGAGATTGGAGTGTGACGTTCATTGAAACCTAAGATATGAAAAGCACAGAAAATAAAAAAATACTAGTTCTTAGGAAAATCAAATTTCCTCTAAGAAACCACATTGTTTGCAACTTGTGCCAAAAATGGATTACATTTTTGGGACTAGCTTGGCTAATGGTTCAGCCTATAATTATATCAAAGCCTATATCAAAGTACAGTCTATAACTATATCAAAGCCTAATTTGAGGATTCAGTCATCCCATCTACCTGCAGTGTATTTTGGCCAAGATACTTACCTGTTGGAATACTCTTTATTTTCAAACCTACTTGCTAGCCCTGGGTTGTGCATTGTAAATGAAGGGTTGCTTCTCTTTTCTTGTAATTCCTTTACATATGCTTACATTAGTACAAAGGATTTTTTTAATACATACAAGAAGACAGTTAAGACTGTGCATCGGAGAATTAATTACTCATGGGCATCCATCCTATTTCCTAACTAAAACCCTCAGTTACCTTTAGATTGAGTTTAATTCACCCTAATAGAAGACTCTCACCATAGGACTGGATGGACCCAGGAAAATTAAGTGTCTGAGATCAAGCTCTGTTCTGACCCAAAGATAAACAGTGGATTGATTGGACCCCAAGGGATTGGGAATGATCAGTCTGATTGGGAATGGTCAATCTGGCAAGAGGAATGCAGTTTGGGCTATATGGTGCCATCTCCCCAGGAAAGGTCATCCAAATAATTATTTTTTTTGCTTTTTGTGGTTCACACCTGGCAATACTCAGGAGTTTCTCCTGGCTCTGCACTCAGGAATTATTCCCGCGGTGCTCGGGGGACCATATGGGATGCCGGGGATCGGACAGGGCTGGCATGGGCCGGCCGCATGCAAGGCAAACGCTCTACCTGCTGGACCATTGCTCCGGCCCCTCCAACTAATTTAATCCCAGGTGTAGACAAATGTCTGTCTCTCTTACTGTGTTTATTGAAATAATTGTTTATCAGATAAGAATGAGAAAAAACAATATGCCCTGGGGTTCCACCCAATAGCTCCAGGAGTTGGGGCGTGGCCTCCTTGTGGTTTTGCCCCAGTAAGAGGAAGCCTTTTCTTGCCTCATTGTTTCTAAGTAAAGAGCCAGGGCAGAGCGATAGCACAGTGGGTAGGGAGTTTGCCTTGCATGCTGTGGATCTGGCCGGGTGTGACCCAAAAAAAAAAGCAAAAAAAAAAAAAAAGAGCCTTTACCTTTTGTACCTCTCTGCCCGGCCTTTTGTAAAGTATATCTCTAGCAGATTTGATTTTGGTGTGGCGGTGTGTGGACTTAGTAGGAGTGAGGAGTGTGTGGAGAAAAATTGAAGTCTTAGGTTTTCTAGAACTGGTGGCTGGCTGTTCTGTCCATTTGCTAGGGAAAATAGACGTTGGTCCTGAACACAGTCAGGGAACCTGCCGGACCCCCAATACCTGGTGGGGACCCCTCTTAGCCCCAAAACTTACTTTCTCTGATCTCTAGTTTATTTTTCTGTTAAGTGAGGATACTGATAGAGCCTAGTTGTAACATTACATTGTGACACTGAAATAAAAAACAAACAAGCAAAACTCCCAATCAAGGGCTGGAGTACACAGGGTAAGACATTTGCCTCCCAAGTAACTGACATGGCCTCAGTTTCTGATACCCCATACATGCCCCTGAGCGTCACCAGGAGTGATCCCTTAGCACTATGGGGTGTGTCTCCCAAAATATATTTTTTTTTTTTTGCTTTTTGGGTCGCACCCGGCGATGCTCAGGGGTTAGTTACTCCTGGCTCTGCACTCAGGAATTACTCCTGGCATTGCTCAAGGGACCATATGGGATGCCGGGATCGAACCTGGGCCGGCATGGGCCGGCCGCGTGCAAGGCAAGCGCCCTACCTGCTGGGCTATTGTTCCGGCCCCCAAAATAATTTTTTAAAAAAAGAAAAAAAAATTAACTTTTTTTCTTTTCTATCACCCATGCCTTCATGAGAGTACATTTCTTTTTTCTTTTTTCTTTTTTGGGTCACACCCGGCAATGCTCAGGGGTTTCTCCTGGCTCTGCACTCAGGAATCACTCCTGGCGGTGCTCGGGGGCCATATGGGATGCCGGGATCGAACCCGCGCCCGGCACGGGCTGGCCGCATGCAAGGCAAACGCCCTACCCGCTGGGCTATCTCTCCGGCCCCCTGAAATATGTTCTTAAGAAAATAGAGAAACATTTAATTTCTACTTTATAAGTTTTTTTTTGTTTGTTTGTTTTTGGGTCACACCCGGCAATGCTCAGGGGTTTCTCCTGACTCTGCACTCAGGAATTACTCCTGGCGGTGCTCGGGGAACCATATGGGATGCCAGGGATCGAACCTGGGCCAGCACAGGCCGACCTCGTGCAAGGAAAACGCCCTACCCGCTGGGCTATTGCTCCGGCTCTGAGAGTACTTTCTGACCATCAATGTTCCCAGTTTTTCTCCCCCTCCCCCACCTCTATGGCAGACACTTTTCCTCTCTTTCTCTCTCTCTCTCTCTCTCTCTCTCTCCTCTCTTTACTTTTGGTTTATCATGGTTTGCAATACAGATACTGAAAGGTCATAATATATATCCCTTTACCTACTCTCAAATTCAGTTCTTGTCCAGAATGATCATTTCTAACTATTATTGTTAGAAAAAAAAAGAAATCATATATTTTTTTTGGCTTTTTACTTATTTATTTATTTTTAAAAAATTTTATTATACCACTGTTAGATATACAATTACAAGAAGTTCATATTTGAGTTTTTGGCTCTAAAGTGTTCCAGCACCCATCCCTCCACCCATGCCCATCTCCCATCACCAATGTCCCTACCTTCCTCCCCCTTCCCCCAGCCTGCCTCCATGGCAAGTTCTTTATCTCCTTTCTCACTCTCTCTTTCTCTCTCTCTCCTCTCTCTCTTTCTCTCCTTCTCACTTCCCTTTCTTACACATTGTAGATTGTAATATATTCTAGAACATGATTGGTTCCACTAGTATGATGTACCGGTTGTCAGCTCTCCCTGGTGTGTCTGAGTCTCTGCATCATGGCTGAGAGCCCTGAGGCAGTTTGTGGGCCGGACCACCAGGCCTCCGGGATGGGTCAGAGAAGGGACTGGGAACGCCAGCTCCATCTCCAGGAATGCCCTGTGACTTCCACCTCCGAGAGCCACCTACCTGGGCTTGAACTTGACTGCTCTAAGGTGATCTTGAGATCAGCGTCTCTTTTTAAAAGTATTTTATTATACCACTGTGAGATACAATTACAAAGAAATACAATTAAAAAGTTCATATTTGGGTTTTGGTCATACAGTGTTCCAGCACCCCTCCCTCCACCAGTGCCCATCTCCCACCACCAACTACCCGGTTCCCTCCCCCTCCCCAGCCCGCCTCCATGGCAGGTTCTTTATTTCTTTCCCTTTCTCTCCCTTTCTCTTTTCCTTCCCTTCCAGACTATGGATTACAGAACATACATTAAAGGGTTGTCATGTGTATCTTTTTGCCTGTATTTAATGCAGTTCTAGCTTGGAATTAGTACCCTCGACAATTGTTAGCACACTGTTCCATTTTCTGTCTTACCTAGCCTCTGACTCCCACACATTTGTGATAATTTCCACCTTTGACAAGACCTCCTGATACAAGGTCATGTTTCACTTGACCTTGGATATTGGTATCATAATATGTACATATATATTTATGTCATGCAAATAAATGCAGTCATTCCGTATCTGTCTCTCTCCTTCGGGCTAATTTCACTCAACGTAATCTCCATGTCCATCCATTTATAGGATGGACATAAATTTTTTAACTTCATTTTTCCTAACAGCTGCATAGTATTCCATTGCGTAGATGTACCAAAGCTTCTTTATCCAGTCATTGATTATAGGGCACTCTGGTTGTTTCCAGATTCTGGCTATTGTGAATAATGCTGCTATGAACATAAAAGTAGGGATGGTGTTTCCGCTGCGTATTTTTGGCTTCTCAGAGTATATTCCCAGGAGTGGTATGGCTGGGTCAAATGGGAGTTCAATTTCTAGTCTTTGGAGGAATGTCCATATTGTTTTCCAGAAAGGATCAGAATCTCTCTTGCATGGATTCTGATGAACTGTGGGGTCCGGACCACGAAAATGGTGGCTATTATGGTGAGCGAGTCTCATCCGGCTGCTTCCGAGGCCCTCCAGTGGTGATGGGCCAACACCCCAAAACCCATCTTTTCTCCTGGGAGCCTCATGGTCAGCTGAGCTAGGGGAGAGCTGGGTGGCAGCTCTCCCCGGCGTGTCTGAGTCTCTGCATCATGGCCAAGAGCCGAAATCTTATATTCTTTTTTTTTTGCTTTTTGGGTCACACCCGGCGATGCTCAGGGGTTACTCCTGGCTCTGCACTCAGGAATTACTCCTGGCAGTGCTCAGGGGACCATATGGGATGCCGGGATCGAACCCAGGCTGGCATGGGCTGGCCGCATGCAAGGCAAACGCCCTACCCACTGAGCCATCGCTCCAGCCCCCGGAAATCTTATATTCTTAATGGTCTCTGTTTGAGTAATGATTTTTTCCTAGAGCAAGTGAATCATGAGTTGGTTTAAACTACACGCTCATTTTTTTTCTCTGACAAGAGTGGCTCATCCCATTTCACATCTATTCTTTGATCATCAGGTCTTTTTACTTGCTTGCTCTGATGCTTTGATGCCAGGAATCCAGCCTCACACATTTAAGGCCCATGCCCTACAGCTCAGCTGCATCCCAGCCCTATTCTACATTTATTCCAACCAGAGATTCTGTCTGCCACAAAACAAAAGCAAACTTAATGCCAGTCTAGTTTCAAAATGAGCATCTTTATTATCTCTCTAGGTGGAACTCCACCCTGTACAGAAACATCCAACATCCATTGGTCTCCACACAGTGGTTTTGGTGACCATCTGCCTGGAGCAGTCTGATGGCGATGACTCTGTGGTCACCAGTCACAGTGCTGGGGAAGCAGGAGGTGAGGAAGGCGTCTAGGGATCCCTGAGTGCTAACCTTCTAAACTCCATTTGAGCATAATTTAGAAAAAAATAAATAGTATAAATAAGCTGCCATTTAAATTAAAGAGTCCCCGGTGTGGCTGTTTACTTCCACAGCCCAGCGGAGAGGGACCTGTGGAGGTTGTGGGTGTGTCCGAGGCTCAGGTCGGGCTCCATCAGCCCACACAAGGTCACTGGGTCACCATGGCGCCTCCAGGCTAGCTGCTGTTCTGCTTCAGGGTGCTGGTGAGCACCTGGACCCAGGCCTCACTGGGGTTGGCACAGACCTGCCGGCCCCTTTTGGTCTGGAAACTGTAAAGAGAAGGGGAGGCTTAATCCCAGAAGATGGAAGAATGGGGGTATGCAGAGAGCACCCTACGCCCTATTTGTCCCAGGTGGAACAGGACCTTCCCCCTTTTTCAGGACCCTCTGCCCCTAACTCAGAGGATCTTGCTGTCCCCTTTTTCCCTTCCCTCCCCTCTGAACTTGGCCCTCCTCATACCTCTGCTAAACCCCACCAGCTCAGGGAACCCCCAGGTCTCAGTTCTGAGGCCTAGGGCTGACCACTCACTAGCACCCCCAGAGATGGGCCTTCTCAGCACAGAGACCCCAACCTTGCCGGTGCCGCTGGGCAGTCTTACACTCTAGACCCTCCCTGTCCCCAAGTGACACACAGGAAGTGGGGCACTTACATGATGGCGGGCTTCGAGCACTGGCTGTTAGTCTCAAAATAGCTGACCGCAAATTTGTGTTGTACCGGTCTGGAGGTGTAGGCGAAGCAGCAGGCGGTTGGGGTGTCAGGAGCCATCTGCAAAGGGAAGGATACTGTGAGCCTGAACCCCAGTTCTTTAGTGGGGGGAGAGTTGAGACCTGGCGCAAGAAGGTGAGAAGGATTCTGAGGGGACAGAGCTGAGAGTTGTAGAGGGCAGGGATGGTCTGGGAGATGCCAGGCCCAGAATCCTCTCTATGCTTTCTTCCATCCTGTATGCAGCCCCCCCACCCCCACTTTCCAGGTCCGTGTCCACTCTTCTGGGATCTTATCTCTTTAGGAAAGATTGTCTGGAAGATTATTCCAGAAAACCAAGCATGTTGAGGGCTCCTGAACTCTGCAAGCTTACTCTCTCCTCCCATCCACCACCCTCAAACACCCATGAAAGTTCCTAGGTGGACCTGGTGTGTCAGGAAACAGAGTACCCCTGGGAGCCAGAGGACTTGGAATCTACCATCCCATAAATTCGTTCAGATTCCTATTTGCCTTGGGCGACATGGGGGGGTTGCAAACCCCTACTCTGCTCTGCTACTCTGGGGACCAGAAGAATAAAGAACCCTTTCAAAGCTGAAAAAATAAAAGAAAATAAAGAGAAAGGGCAAGCTGTTTCACAACTCTTTAAGAAATCCTCTTTCCTCACACAGCCTCTCGGACCACAAGACAAGATTCATGTGAAAGGGAGAAACCAGGGGGACAGCAAAACCCAGGGAGACTCACATGGTACTGAGAGGACCTGGCCACAGAGGGCCAGGGCGCAGAGAAACATGGCCATGGCGGCGCAGGAGGCCTGCATGCTGCTGAATGGCGATAGAGGTGAGCTGGAAGTTCTCAGGGTGCTAGTTGTGGCCTGTGTCCCTCTGGAGGGAGGCCACCTCGCTGACTCTTTATAAGTAGCCCTGGCGAGAGGGAAATGGAATCTGAGGGTGTGGAGGGAAAATTTTAAGCATAGCGGGGCTGTCACGCTGAGTATTGCAACAACTTGAGGTGCCTGTTACCACAGGGACTCAGGATATCCAAGAATAGCCTCGTGTGCTCTCAGTCTCAGCCCACAACCCATGACTGGTCCTGAGTTCTTGGAAGTAATTCCCCTATGAGAGGGAGAAGGGGTGTGTGTGTGTGTGTGTGTGTGTGTGAGAGAGAGAGAGAGAGAGAGAGAGAGACAGAGAGAGACAGAGAGAGAGAGAGAGAGACCCTGGCTTATTCTGAGCTGGTTCCTTTCCTTAAGGACAGGTCTAGGAATGATATTACCAGCCTCTATTTTTCCACTGAGTTGAAACCTCTGACCTTTCTCAGCATCTCTAACTGATGCAGGTGGGCCTTACAGGTGGCTTATGTGAGACTGGAAGGGGAGAGAGATGGTCGCTTTCTCCCCAGTCGCATCTGCCACCCGGGACCCACTGGGCAGGCTTAGGACTGATAAAGTCTGCGATGAGCCCTGCACGGTGTGGGCCTGAGCCCACCAGCCCCCACGAGGTGGCCGTCAAGCCACACCTGATGTCCGCTTGATCTCTAGGCACGGGAGTTGATCCCCACCACCCGAGATTTCTTGGGGAGCCACGGACTCAGGCTGGAGTGAGGAATTGCTCTTTGCAGGAAAGGAAAGTCAGTCCTAGGCCTTACCCAGGGCTGCCTCAGAGTTCTTGTCTTCCTCGCAGAAAAAGAATTGTCAGGAGTCGACCGAGCAGTGAAGTTAAAACGGGTTTTATTAAGGAGGTTTTTTGGAAAGGGAAGGAGGAGGAAAGGTAAGAGAGAGAGTAGACAGCTCAAGAGGGGAGATGCGGGCAACACAGGTGCTCAGGCACAACATGTGCTCTGCCACATGGGCTCAGGCAGTATGTGTGTCCATGCAGCATGTGCGCCGCTGTCCTTTGGTCAGGACGGCTTTTTTAGATTTCTCCATAAGTTACTCCCATATGGGGCTTCAACCTAGGTTGCTAGGGCCGTTGCCAAGGGGAGTAGACTTTGGGAGTGGTCTTCTTTGACTGGAATGCTTTGGTACTCCAGCATCTGTGAGCTGGGTCCTGGGCCCGGGAGGCTGATTTATTTTTCCTTAGGAGATTTAATGATCTAAAGCCTTTAAAAGGGCCAGTGGCCTATGGGCTTCACACATTCCCTTTGGCCTTTCCTTCCCCCAGGGTCTATTGTTGATAGTGGTATTATCAAGTCTGGTTTCGGTTTTCAATCAGGTGTGGCTCTGGATTTCTTCTTCTTTAGGAATTTTTATTGCTTTGTGGCGCCCCCCATCTGCCTGCCTACAACATAACCACTTGGATGGATGAGCCTAGGAGGGTGGCAGACCTTAGAGTGCAGCAGAGGAAGGAAAGAAGGAAGGAAGGAAGGAAGGAAGGAAGGAAGGAAGGAAGGAAGGAAGGAAGGAAGGAAGGAAGGAAGGAAGGAAGGAAGGAAGGAAGGAAGGAAGGAAGGAAGGAAGGAAGGGAGGGAGGGAGGGAGGGAGGGAGGGAGGGAGGGAGGGAGGAAGGGAGGGAGGGAGGGAGAAAGAAAGGAAGGAAGAAGGAAGGAAGGAAGGGAGGAAGGGAGGGAGGAAAGGAGGGAGGGAGGAAGGAAGGAAAGGAGGGAGGGAGGAAGGAAGGAAGGAAAGGAGGGAGGAAGGAAGGAAGGAAGGGAGGGAAAGGGAGGGAGGAAGGGAGGAAGGAAGGGAGGGAGGAAGGAAGGAAGGAAGAAAGGAAGGAAGGAAGGGAGGAAGGGAGTGAGGGAGGAAAGGAGGGAGGGAGGGAGGAAGGAAGGAAGGAAGGAAAGGAGGGAGGAAGGAAGGAAGGAAGGAAGGAAGAAGGAAGGAAGGAAGGAAGGGAGGGAGGGAGGAAAGGAGGGAGGAAGGGAGGGAGGGAGAAAAGAAGGAAGGAAGGAAGGAAGGAAGAAGGAAGGAAGGAAGGGAGGGAGGGAGAAAGAAAGGAAGGAAGGAAGAAGGAAGGAAAGGAAAGAAGAAAGGGAGGGAGGGAGGAAAGGAGGGAGGAGGAGGAAGGAAGGAAGGAAAGGAGGGAGGGAGGAAGGAAGGGAGGAAGGAAGTAAGGAAGGAAGGAAGGAAGGAAGAAGGAAGGAAGGGAGGAAGGGAGGGAGGAAAGGAAGGAGGGAGGAAGGAAGGAAGGGAGGAAGGAAGGAAAGGAGGGAGGAAGGAAGAAGGAAGGAAGGGAAGAAGGAAGGAAGGAAGGAAGGAAGAAGGAAGGAAGGAAGGAAGGAAGGAAGGAAGGAAGGAAGGAAGGAAGGAAGGAAGGAAGGAAGGAAGGAAAAATCCTCTCTGGAGAATGATTCCTCATTTCCACATACACAGTTCTGTTGCTGGCTCAGTCATCCTGCAGTCACTCTCTGACTAGGCCATAGGGGAAAAAACTACTCATGGCTCAACGTGAAGCAGTAGGTGTGGGTGTCCATGAGGCATCTCCAATATTTGTGCCCTTTAACATAGCAGCAGCTTTCTAGGAATGGTTTCTAAGGAAACCAGACTGGAAGAGAGTTCATCTTCCCAGATACCAATATCAGAGCCAGCCCTTTGATAACTCTCACTTTCTCCATCAGGAAGAATAATTGGTGACTTACCCACTGTATTAGTTTTACAACTTTACGTCGAGTGAAAAGAAAATATTTGAATATTTTCTTAAATATTCAAAAATATTTGAATATTATCGAGTGAAAATATTTATTTTATTATAAATATAATAATACTATGAGTTGGGCTAAAGTAAGATGGAAAATGGTGCAAAAACTGTCCAAGAAGAAGTGTACCAAAATTATATGTGGGGTTGGAGAGATAGTACAGGGGTAAGGTTCTTGCCTTGCATGCGGCTAAGACAAGTTTGATCCCTGGCATGGCATAGTCCTGTGAGCAACACTTGGCATGACCCCTGCCACAGAACTGGGAATAATCTCTAATTATTACTTGGTGTGGCCCCAAATGAGAAAAAACAGATGTGTGGATATGACAAATATGATATATGTCATGTATGATAATCAGGTGTACATATGCTATTTTATGTACATATATGTAATTTCACATATGTATAAGTGACAGATATGGGGAAGACATTGAAAATAATAGCTCCAAAGTCTCAATAGTCATTTGTAATAGATTTATGAGTGATTAATTCTATTTTTCTCTCATTCTGGATTTTTTCCTCTTTTATAAAAAAAGTGAGCATGTGTTACTTTCCGACCAGTTCACCAATTTAACAACATATTTTGAAAATATTTACCCATCACTGGAAAGTAGGTAGCTTTTAATTGTTTAACTTAAATTTGGAAGATATTTTAGATAAATACACTGTTTCAGTCCAATAGCCTTGACTAAATAAAGTCTTCACTTCCTTTTCTCTGAACTACTAAAGGAACTTGATATTGTTTACATAGAAACGTGCCATCTAAAGCAGTTTATTCATTAAATTTATTTCAAAACTGATGGGGATGTGGTTCAATCTATTTTTTCATCCCTAATTATTATAAAATCACTAGGAACAAACAACATTTTATGACGAGTCATAGATTCTGTTCTTTTATATAGCCTTTGTCTTCTAGATCCTAATTTTGTGGGGACACGCAGAATATAAATACAGGTAAGTGCAGCTCTCAGCAGAAAGAACCATGTTCCCATGAGAAAGGGCAAAGGAACCTCAGGACACCCTGGAGGCACCGGTGAACCCCCTCAGGAGAAGGGACAGCTTCTCAGATGGGTATAACCTTGTGTCTTGACAACTTTGCAATCTGTGTGATATCTAGCACCGTCCAAGGTGGAGGTGATGGGGCCCAGTGCGGCAGAACAGTGGAGCAAATATGGAGATGCGGCTCAATTGGGACCTCACCCTGGAGGGCTCTGAACCCTTGGCCTGTCCCCAAAGGTGAAAACAATGCAGGAAATAAGAAACAAAATGCGACCATGTTCTTGATTCTGACCATCTTTTGTGTGTAGAATTACTGCTATTAAAACCCATGAGCTCTTTTTCCCATCCCATCTGTTGCAGTGCACTGTTGCCCAGAGCCTCTGCATTTTGCCTGGAGTTATCTCCTGAAGGCCACTTTGTAGATAGGGGCAGGAAAACAGTTTGGATCTGTGACTATGTGGCTGTATATCTTACCATGTATTCTTTGTTAACTCTATAAATATTTTCTCTCGGGGCCCGAGCAATAGTCCAGTGGGTAGGGCACATTTGCTTTGCACGTGGCTGGCCCATGCCAGCCCAGGTTCAATCCCGGCATCCCATATGGTCCCCCGAGCACCGCCAGGAGTAATTCCTGAGTGCAGAGCCAGGAGTAACCCCTGAGCATTGCCAGGTGTGACCCAAAAAGAAAAAAGAATTTCTCTCATGCTTCCACAATCATCGTGGGACTAGGCAGATCTTACCAGTATTTTTACCTGGCTATGTTTGATCTCTAAGTATAATATAGTTATAATTAGGTCAGAGAGAAATGCTGTTTGCCTCCAAGCAAGCAAGCATGACTGTCTAATAAGTCTAAAGGCTAATATCCAAAACAACTATGAAGTAAAGATAAGGATCTTGTGGAGGCTTGAAAAAATATATACCTTAGCACGTGGCAGTGGCCATCTTGGCCTAGGATTCTAAACCTACACATGGCCAGGGCCCGGCCTGGGACCTAAAGTTTGGGGTTTCCTATTACTGGATCGTATACCATAACCTGTGTGAGTAAAAGCCTCCAGGTAACTTTGCTAGATTCATGAGTCTTTCTTGATCTCCCAGACGCTGATTCCCTGGAGCAAAAGGGGAACCCTGTCCCTGCTCCCTGCTTTTGTCAGGGAACCCAGCATTCTCTGATAAATGGAGGTTCCACCAAGATTCCTGTCCCTGCCCCCCTATTTTTTGGGAGGAACCCAGTGTTCTCCGACACCATGACTAGGGGAGTTAGTGCTGGTCACGAGGGAGGCAAAAACAAAGGCAAGATGAGACTGATGGCAGATTGCTCAGCTTGCAGAGGTCAGGGATCAGCACCTTGTCATGACCCCTTGTCATGGCCATTTCCAAAGAACTATCTCGTGCTGCACTGGAAACTAGAAGGCAGACAGGACCTCCTCTCTCACTCACTTCCTTCCCCCTGTCCTCAGCCGAGACCATGTATTGCATTTTCTTGTCCACTTGGGGAACCCCCTTCTTACCTGTGAGTCAGCCTCTGAGAGTAGGCATCTATGAGTTGGGGAGAGTGAGAAAAAGGAAATGGAAATTGCGAAGTCATCACTTGCCTGGTACTGGACATCTAGGATCACAATGTGACCACACTGGATGAGAATTTGTTTAAATTTCATGGGTAATGGTCTTAGGGTTCTTACCCCCACAGCTGATGAGTTGATTAAAACCAAGTTCTGGGGGCCATGGTCATGGTACAATAAATTGCATGGTACAATTGATTTGCATGAAGATGACCTGGGTTCAATCAATCCCGCCCAACCAAATATGTCCCTGGAGCCCCACTTTGAGTAATCCCTGAGTGTAAGCCAGGAGT
Organism: Cryptotis parvus; assembly: GCA_021461705.1. Taxonomy (NCBI): domain Eukaryota; kingdom Metazoa; phylum Chordata; class Mammalia; order Eulipotyphla; family Soricidae; genus Cryptotis; species Cryptotis parvus. The sequence goes on along the minus strand of JAJIBD010007237.1, from coordinate 85,551 downwards.
GAGCCTTGAGCATATCTTGTGTGCCCTGAGAAGCAAAAGCAAGCAAACAAAATAAACACAAAAACGTCTTGCCAAGAGTAAGCCTCAAATATGGAAGCAACTCCTATTAAGAAATCTCGAAGTGTCTGTATTGCAAACCATAATGCCCAAAAGGAAAAAAGGAAAGAAAGAAGGGGGAGAGAGAGAGAGAGAAAGAGAGAGAGAGCGGGAAAGAGAGAGAACACGAGAGTGAAGATAAGTGCTGGCCACAGAGGCCTCTGTGGGGAAGGAGGATGGGAAGGAGACTGGGGGACAGTGGTGGTGAGAAATGTTTATTGGTGAAGGGATGTGTGTTAGAATATAACTGATACCCAGTCATGAATAATCTTGTGACTGTGTATCTCACTGTGATTTAATAACAAAGAGATTTACACACACACACACACACACACACACACACACACGAAATCCTGACTTGTAAGATTCACTTTTCTATTTGAGAGGTAAACTTTCCTAGAACAAGTGCCTAATGAGTTGGTTTAAAGTACCCTCCCAATTTCATTCATCTCACCGGAAGGACATCCATTCTTTGACCATGGAGTCTTTTTATTTGTTTGCTTTGATGCCCGGAATCCAGCCTTACAAATTAAGGCCTGTGCCCCACAGCTCAACTGCGTCCCAGCCCTACCCTACATTTATTTAAACCAGAGATTCTGATTTGCCACAAAACAAAATCAAACTCAAGTTTGGTTTTGAAGACTAGTATCTTTATCATTTCTCCAGACTGAACACACTCTGAGCAGAAGCATCCAACATATATGGTGGCTTTGGTAGCCATTCTGCCTAGAACAGTCTGATGGCAGTAACTCTGTGGTCACCTGATACCGAGCTACAGAAAGGGGAGGGGAGGAAGGCATCTGGGAATCCCTGAGTGCAAACCTTCCAAACCCCACTTGAACAAAATTTAGAAGTGAATAGTATAAATAAGGTGTCATTTAAGTTAAGAAGAGTACTAACATCTGGCTGTACACTGCCAGCAATTCAGGGAGCGGTGTCCATGGCGGTGAGGGGGTGTCTCTGATGTTCATCCCTCCGTTTTATCTTTACTCCAAGGCCACTTGGTCTCCTACCATCTCCATGCCCGCCTCCAAGCCATCTGGCACACAGTACCTGGACCCAGGCCTCACTGGGGTTGGCACAGACCTGCCGGCCCCTTTTTTCTGGATGCTGTGAAGAGAACGGAAGGATTAATCCCAGAAAAGCAGAGCATAAGGAGAGTATGCGGAGGGGTCCCTGCCTCCCATTCTGACCCAGGAGGGACAGGGACTGCCCCCTTTCTTAGGGACCCTCTGATAATGTAACTCACTTAAGGATTTCCTCAGAGGATCCTGCTGTCCCCCCAATCTCTCCACCTCGGTCCTGGACCTCCTCATATCTTAGTAACCCCCACTGGTTCGGGTACCCCTCACCAGCTCAAGTAACCCCTTACTGAGGTAAGGTAACTCAAACCATCTCAGACAACCCCCTACCAGTCCATGGAGCTCCCCAACAGCTCAAGAAACACCCAGGTCTCAGCTCAGAGACTTGGCCTGTCCACTCAGAGCCCCCCAGGGCTGGTCTTTCCAGCAGAGTGACCCCAGACCTGCCTGTGCCCCTAGGCACTCTTCCTGCTCCAGATCTGCTCTATTCCCCCAGAGATGGGCAGGAAGTGGGGTACTTACATGATGGCGGGAATGGAGCACTGGCTGCTGGTCTCAAAGCAGCCGACCACTTGTTCGTATTTTACTTGCCTGGAGGTGTAGGAGAAGCAGCAGGCGGATGGGGTGTTAGCGCCATCTGCAGAGGGAAGGAAGGGCACCATGAGCCTGAGCCCCAGCGCTGCAGTGGAGGATAGCTGAGGCCTGATGAAGCAGGAAGCTGAGGGGACAGAGCGGAGAGTTGCGGGGCACAGGGAGGGTCTGGGAGATGCAGGGGCAGGACCCCCTGTGGTTGCTCCCATCTGCCCTTCCTACATGCAGCCCGTTTTTTATCGGGTGATCCACATCTATGGACGCTGTTCTCTGACCTCATCTCTTCAGTAAAGGCTGTCTGAGAGATTATCCCAGCCATGGGCAAGGCTCCTGAACTGTGCAAGTTCTGACCCCAATAGCTGTGAAAGTTCCTGTTTCCTGTGGGTCAGGAAACAGGGGACTCCCTGGGAGCCGGAGGACTTGGATTCTGCAATACCCACCCAAGCTTGTTCAGATTCCTACTTGCCTTGAGCGGCAACATCCGCTCCCCCCACAACACCCGTCCCCTCTCCCCATCCCCCCCATCCTGCTCTGCCTCTCTGGGGACCATGAAAGGGAAAACCCTTTAGAAAGGTAAAAATGAAACAGTAAACAGAAAGATCAAGCTTTTTTGGCAACCTTTAAGAAATTCTCCTTCATCACGGGGCCTCTCGGACCACAAGACAAGATTCATGTGATTTAGCGAGGGCAGAGCATGGGGACAACACAGCCTGAGGGGACTCACGTGTCGAAGGGTGGCCCCGGCTGCAGAGAGCCAGGGTGCAGAGGAGGACGGCCAGGGGTGGAGCGGGGGACCTGCATTCTGTTGAGTGGATGAGGTAGTGGACTGAAGTGTCTCGGGTTGCTCACTGCAGCCTGCGTCCCTCTGAAGGGAAGAAGGCCATCTCCCTGCCTCTATATAAATAGCACTGGCAGAGGCGGAAATAGAATCTGGGGATATGGAGAAAAGTTTTTAAGCACAAAGGTAAGTATTGCTACAAGTTGTGTCCACAGGGACTCAGGCTATGCAGAATCGCTTCTCTTTGTCTGTCTTAGCCTACAACTCATGACTGGTCCTGACTTCTTGGGAGGAAGTGATTGCCCCATGTGTGGGAGAAGGGTTGTGTGTGTGTGCCTGTGTGTCTGTGTTTGTGTGGGTCTGTGTGACTCTTGGTTATTCTGTGCTGGCTCCACCACATAAGAAATAGGTGTGGTCTCTTCAACCCCTTCCTTCCCACTGAGCTGAAACTCTGGTCATCTTAAGCACCTCTGAGTGTTCAGATGGGTGAATCATGGAGGGTGGCAGATTCCCTTAGAGAGTGCCAACAATGGAAGGAAGGAAGGAAGGAAGGAAGGAAGGAAGGAAGGAAGGAAGGAAGGAAGGAAGGAAGGAAGGAAGGAAGGAAGGAAGGAAGGAAGGAAGGAAGGAAGGAAGGAAGGAAGGAAGGAAGGAAGGAAGGAAGGAAGGAAGGAAGGAAGGAAGGAAGGAAGGAAGGAAGGAAGGAAGGAAGGAAGGAAGGAAGGAAGGAAGGAAGGAAGGAAGGAAGGGAAGGAAGGAAGGAAGGAAGGGAGAAAGGGAGAAAGGAAGGAAAGAAGGAAGGAAGGAAAGAAGGAAGGAAGGAAGGAAGAAAGGGAGGAAGGGAGAAAGGAAGGAAGGAAGAAAGGAAGGAAGGAAGGAAGAGGAACGAAGGGAGGGAAGAATCCTCTCTGGAAAATGATGCCTCATTACAGGCACACATGATTTAGTTTGCTGCTCAATCTCCCTGCAGTCCCTTGAAGACCAAGTCATAGGGGCAAACCTTGTGGTTCAACATGAAGCAGGAGGTGTGGGTGTCCATTAGGCAGGCAATCTCAGTATGTGTAACCTTTAATGGAAACCTATTTCTAGGAATGAGCTCTATAGAGGTAACCTGGAGTCATCTTATATCACACTAATATAGCGTTAGCCCCGTTCATAACTCTCACTTCCTGTATCAGGGAGAATAACAAGTGTCTTACTGAATTACCCTTACGTTGAGTGAAGTAACAAAAATTAATCAAAATATGAGCTGGGAAAAGATGAAAACCAGTGCAAACTGTACAAGATGAAGTGTACCAACATTATATGTGGGGTTAAAGAGATAGTACAGGGCTTAAGGCACTTGCTTTGCATGCGGCTAATACAAGTTCGTTCCCTGGCATGGCATAGCTCTCTGAGCAACACTTGTTGTGATCCCTGCATAGAGCTGGGAATAATCTCTGCTCATTGTCAGGTGTGGCCCAAAATGAGAAAAAAACAAGTGTGTGTCCTTTAGGACAAATATGATCATCAGATATGCTATTTTATGTACACACATAAAGAAATGTATGTATATGTCTAAGTGTATAGACATATACATACACTGAAAGACATTGAAAATAAATGTCTCAAAGCACCAGTAGTATCATTGTATAATAGATCTACGAGCAATTAATTCTCTTTTCCTGAATTTTTTCCTTTTATAAAATGAAGTGAGCGTGTGTTACTTTCCTGTCCAGTCAACAAATTTAATAACATATTTCAAAAACATTTACCACATCACTGGAAAGTAGGTTGTTTTTAATTGTTTAACTTTAATTTAGAAGATATTTTAGATAAATACACTGTTTCAGTCCAATAGCCTTGACTAAATAAAGTCTTGACTTTCTTTTCCCTAACAAGGAACTTGTATGCTGTTTACATAAAAAGTGCCATCCAAAGCAGTTTACTCATTAGATTTATTTCAAACCTGATAAGGGTCTGCTTTCTCAAATCTATTTTTTTCCATCTCTAATTACTATAAAATCACTAGAGACAAACAGCATTTTATGATGAACCATAGATTCCGTTCATTTAAGGTCACTGTCCTGTAGATCCCTAACTTTGTGGGGACAAGCAGATTATAAATACAGGTAACTACAGCTCTCAGCAGGAAGAACCACGTTCCCAGGAGAAAAGGCAAAGAAACTCAGGACACCATGGATGCACCATTGAGTTCCCTGAGGAGAAAGGACAGTTTCTCAGATGGGAGACACCTTGTGTTTTGAAAGTGTCACCATCTGTGTGGTATCTAGCACCATCCAAGGTGGTGGTCATGGTGCCCAATATTGCAAGCAGTGGAGCAAATATGAAGATGAGGCTCAATTGGGGGCCTCACCCTGGGGCGCTGAGCCCTTGGTCTGACCACAAAGGTGAAAACAATACAGGAAATAAGATAGAAACAAAATGTGATGATGTCTTTGAATTCAGTCTTTCGTGTGTAGAGTTACTGCTATTAAAACCATGAGCTCTTTTCCCCATCCCATCTCAGGGAGAGTTAGTGCTGGTCAAGAGGGAGGCAAAAACAAAGGCAAGATGAGACTGATGGCAGGTTGCGTAGGGCTTGGGGTCAGGGATCAGCACCCCGTGTCATGGCCATTTCCAAAGAACCATCTCGTGCTGCACTGGAAACTAGAAGGCAGACAGGACCTCCTCTCTCACTCACTTCCTTCCCCCAGTCCTTAGCCAAGACCATGTATTGCATTTTCTTGTCCACTTGGGGAACCCCCTTCTTACCCGTGAGTCAGCCTCTGAGATTAGGCATTTATGAGTTGGGGAGAATGAGAAAAAGGAAATGGAAATTGTGAAGCCATCACTTGCCTGGTACTGGACCTCTAGGATCACAATGTGACCACAATGGATGAGAATTTGTTTAAATTTCATGGGCAATGGCCTTAGGGATCTTACCCCCTCAGCTGATGAGCTGATTAAAACCAAGTGCTAGGGGCCAGAGCTATAGTACAGTGGATAAGGCACTTGATTTGAATGAAGCTGACTTGGGCTCAATCAATCCCGCCAACCACATTTGGTCCCTGGAACCCTAGCAGAAGAGATCCCTGAGTGTAAGCCAAGAGTAAGTTTTGAGCATATTTGATGTGGACAAAAATAAAAACTAAATAAAAACAAACACACAAAACAAAAAAATTGCAGCTGTTAGGTTCGGCCATTACAGAACACAGACTCTCCAGAAATAAGATACAGACAGCAAGAATAGGGAATAGGAGAAGATTTGGGGATGGACAACTCTCTGATGCTCGCCTGGCCAGACCCCTCGCGGGATCTTAAGATGTCCTTGGCATTGGGCCACACGTATAATCCCCGCGCCTGGTTGCCTCAGAGGCAAGTATTCATAAGCCGTTATGGACTTCAGGGAACCGCAGGTTAGAGGCTCAATCAGACCCCGTAGCCGAAGCCGTGGGGCCTCATTCACTCATTCACACAGTTAACGCACATTCACACAGAGAAGTGGAAAGCTGCAAACTGCACTAGTTATCCTGTCCTGACCTGAGTTCACTGACACCGGAGACTGCAAACGGCAAGCAGACGGAATGCTGATCACCGACCAAGGAGGACTCCAAGAGAGGGACTTATGAAAAATCAAGGGTTTTTTTTCCAAGCATGCTGGGTTCTCAGCATAACCGATGGCAGGCTAGAGGCTAAGAGCCCCGAACTGAGTTACAGCACAGTTTTTATAGCACTCTAAGACAAAGAACTTTTGCAATATAGCAAACTCAGGAGATTGGGAGAGAGTTGAGATTTACTGCAGGAATGCCCAAGATGTCACATTGATGGTTAGAGTGTTAGGGTGTTTACACAGGGATATCTTTGGAGTCACTTTCCTAGGTATCTGGTTGTCAATCCTTATTAACTCAGGCAATTAGGAGAGACTTGAAATTTACTGCGAGTCACTTCCCTAGGTATCTGGTTGGCAAGCCTTATCTGGCCTAAATGCAAAGCTGGCCAGCATTCCATTTTATTGTATCCCTGTTAACTCTTTGCCGTCTGTTTTTTCGGGGCCTCCCTTTTCACAGCCAAGAGTAAACCTCAAGTACAGGACTAACTATTTTTAAGAAACCTTGACTTGTGAAATGGGATACGTATATTCTTAATGGTCTCTTTTTGAGTAATGATTTTTTCCTAGAGCAAGTGCGTCATGAGTTGGTTTAAACTACATGCTCAACTTCTATCTCTGACAAGAGTGGCTCACCCCATTTCACATCTATTCTTTGATCATCAGGTCTTTTTGTTTGCTCTGATGCTTTGATGCCGGGAATCCAGCCTCACACATTTAAGGCCCATGCCCTACAGCTCAGCTGCATCCCAGCCCTATTCTACATTTATTCCAACCAGAGATTCTGTCTGCCACAAAACAAAAGCAAACTTAATGCCAGTCTAGTTTCAAAATGAGCATCTTTATTATCCTCTCAGGTGGAACTCCACCTTGTACAGAAACATCCAACATCCATTGGTCTCCACACGGTGGCTTTGGTGACCATCTGCCTGGAGCAGTTGATGGCGATGACTCTGTGGTCACCAGTCACAGTGCTGGGGAAGCAGGAGGTGAGGAAAGCTTCTGGAGATCCCTGAGTGCTAACCTTCTAAACTCCATTTGAGCATAATTTAGAAAAAATAAAGTATAAATAAGCTGCTATTTAAATTAAAGAGTCCCCGGGTGTGGCTGTTTACTTCCACAGCCCAGCGGAGAGGGACCTGCGGAGGTTGTGGGTATGTCCGAGGGCTCAGGTCGGGCTCCATCAGCCCCAACAAAGTCACTTGGGCACCACGGTGCCTCCAGGCTGGCAGCTGTTCTGCTTCAGGGTGCTGTTTAGGACCTGGACCCAGGGCTCACTGGGGTTGACACAGACCTGCCGGCCCCTTTTAGTCTGGATGCTGAGAAGAGAAGGGGAGACTTAATCCCAGAATATGGAAGAATGGGGGCATGCAGAGAGCACCCTACACCCCTATTTTGTCCGAGGTGGGACAGGACCTGCCCCCTTTCTCAGGACCCTCTGCCTCTAACTCAGAGGATCTTGCTGTCCCCCTTTTCCCTTCCCTCCCCTCTGGACTGGGCCCATCTCATGCCTCTGCTAAACCCCACCAGCTCAGGGACCCCAAACATCTCAACTCAGAGACTTGGGCCAGTTCTACTCACTAGAGCCCCCAGGCCTGGGCCTTTTGGTCACAGCAACCCCAGACCTGCCTGTGCCCCTGGGTCCTCTCCCACTCCAGACCGGCCCTATTCCCCCAGAGATGGGCAGGAAGTGGGGTACCTACATGATGGCGGGAATGGAGCACTGGCTGCTGGTCTCAAAGCAGCCGACCACTTGTCTGTATTTTACTGGCCTGGAGGTGTAGGAGAAGCAGCAGGCGGACGGGGTGTCAGGGCCACCTGCAGAGGGAAGGAAGGGCACCATGAGCCTGAGCCCCAGCGCTGCAGTGGAGGAGAGCTGAGGCCTGATGAAGCAGGAAGCTGAGGGGACAGAGCAGAGAGTTGTGGGGACAGGGAGGGTCTGGGAGATGCAGGGCCGGATCCCCCTGTGGTTGCTCCCATCTGCCCTTCCTACATGCAGCCCCTTCTTTATCGGGTGATCCACATCCATGGACGCTGTTCTCTAACCTCATCTCTTCAGTAAAGGCTGTCTGGGAGATTATCCCAGCATCCAGAAAAACAACCATGCTGAGGATTCCTGAGCTTGGCAAGCCCCCAACACCCACAAAAGTTCCTGTGTTGACCTGCTGGGTCAGAAAACTGGGTACTCCTGGGAGCCGGAGGACTTGGATTCTTCCCCCTTTCCCACAAGCATGTTCAGATTCCTATTTGCCTTGGTGAGACACTGGGGCTGTAGCCCCCAACCCTGCTTTGCCTCTCTGGGCACCAGAAGAGTAAGACCCGTTTATAAAGGTAAAACAGAGAGTAAAGTGAAAGATCTAGTTTGGGGTTTTTTTTGCACCCCTTAAGAAAGCCTCTTCCTGGGGGCTAGAGTGATAGCACAGCGTGTAGGGCGTTGCCTTGCATGCGGCCTACAGGGGTTTGATCCCTGGCATCCCATATGGTCCCCTGAGCGCTGTCAGGAGTAATTCCTGAGTGCAGAGCCAGGAGTGACCCCTGAGCATCGCCTGTGTGACCCCAAAAGAAAGCTCTTCCTTATGGGGTCTCTCAGACTCACGTAGCACTAAGTATTGCTGGCGACAGAGGGCCAAGGAGCAGAGGAGGAAGAGCAGGGCAACGCGGAGAGCCTCCATGCTGCTGAGCCGATGGTAGATGATGCACTGGAGCAACCGTGTGTGCCCGATGTGGCCCGTGTCCCTCTGGAGGGCAAACCATCTGCTTGGCTTTTTATAGGCAGTCCTGGCAGAGGGGGTATGGAATCCGGGAGTGTAGAGAGAAGTTTTTAAGTATAAAGGTGCTGTCATGCCGGATATTGCAATAACTCGAGGTGCTGGTTGCCACAGAGACTTCGGGATATGCAAGAACAGCTTCTCTTCACTCTGCCTTAGCCCAGAACCTGTGACTGGTCTGACTTCTTGGGAGGAAGTAAATCCCTGTGAGAGGGAGAAGGTGTGTGTGTGTGTGAGAGAGAGAGAGAGAGAGAGAGAGAGAGAGAGAGAGAGAGAGAGAGAGAGAGAGACCCTCGGTTATTCTGGACTGGTCCCTCCCAATAAAGCAATAAAGATAGATCTGGGCATGGTCTCTCCTGCCCCTTCTTTTCCACAGAGCTGAAACATATGGCCTCCCTCAGCACCTCTAGCCATTCATTTAGAGGGGTGATCCGTGGAGGGTTCAGATAGCCATAGAGAGTGCCAGGGAAGGAAAGGAAGGAAGGAAGGAAGGAAGGAAGGAAGGAAGGAAGGAAGGAAGGAAGGAAGGAAGGAAGGAAGGAAGGAAGGAAGGAAGGAAGGAAGGAAGGAAGGAAGGAAGGAAGGAAGGAAGGAAGGAAGGAAGGAAGGAAGGAAGGAAGGAAGGAAGGAAGGAAGGAGCGAGCTCTTTTCCTCATTACACACACATTCACACATGCACACTGACATATACTCACAATCACACTCACATGCACACGTGCACTCATACACATTCATACTCACACACATGCACACTCATACACACAGTCACACACAGTCACACACATGTACACACGTGTACACACATACACACATGCACACACTCATACATGTGCACACTCTCACGATACACACACGCATGCACACACACACACTTACACACACATACACACGATTCTGTTTCTGGCTCAGTGTCCCTGCAGTCCCACGGTGACTGGGCCTTGGGGAACCTTGTGACTTCGCATGAAGTGGTCGGTGTGGGTATCCATAAGGCGGCACCCCCAGTATTTGTACCTTTTAACGAAGGAACAGATCCCTAGGAATGAATTCTAAAGAAGTAAGCTGGAGTCATATTCCCACACACTAATATCAGAGCCAGCCCCATTGATGACTCTCACTTCCCCCATCAGGGAGAATAAATGATAACTTACCCACTGGATAATCACACCCTAAAATCCAGTGAAGTACAGTGAATGTAATCAAAATTTGAGTAGGGCAAAAGCCAGATGAAAAACAGTTCAAACTGAGGGCCGGAGTGATAGCCCAGAGGGTAGGGCGTTTTTCCTTGCTGGCCGGCCCATGCAGCCTGGTTCGATCCCTGGCATCCCATATGGTTCCCGAGCACTGCCAGGAGTAATTCCTGAGTGCAGAGCCAGGAATAACCCCTGAGAATTGCCAGGTGTGACCCAAAAAGCAAAAAACAAAAAAAAAACAACAAAAAAAAAAACCCTGTACAAGACAAGGAAAGTCATAAGACAGAATCTGGAAATATATTTCATTCCATTTGGATGAAATATATTTTGAGTTTCATAATTCCAATAATATTAATGCATAACACACATAATGAATAATAATTTGATAGTAGTGACAACTTATATAGTATAAAATAGCATAAACATGTGCATTTGTATGTTTATAAATACATCTTAGAGACTTAGAGACATGGGGCAGAGCTGCTACTGACTCTCCCTGTGCCCAGCCGCTCATGCGGCACCTAGGAGGATGGTGGGTTCTAGCCCTGGCCCGCCACCCCAGCAGAGCCTCACAACAAGCCAGACGACACCCCACTCCTTGAGGAGCCTCCATTTTCCACATCTGGACTTCCCCCTCATCAGAACTCCACCCAGCATACCAGCCTATCACAGCCCGGCTCGCGTGGCTGCAAGCGGCTGCGCGGTTCATCAATAAATGCTGGATTTTTAGATGACTACAAGAGTATGCTACCCACACGGCAGAGCCTGGCAAGCTACCCATGTCGTATTTGATAAGCCAAATACCAGTAACTGTTATAGACCTCATTCCTATGACCTGATGGAATGATTTGAGGCTCTTCATGTTCCTGGAGCAAGCAGGTGCCCTTGGGCTCTACTAGCATGAGACAGGTCATATGGAGATGTTACTGGTGCCCGCTCGAGCAAATCAATGATGAACAGGAAGACAGTGATACAGTGATACAGTGACAGTACAAGACAAAGTGTATCAAAAATATATGTGGGATTGGAGAGATAGTACAGGGTGAAGGCTTTGCATATGGCTGACCCAGGCTTGATCCTAGAATGGCATAGCCCTCTGAGGAATGCTTGAAGTGATTCCTGTGCTGGCCATTCAATCATTTTGGCAGTGGCCAGGTTGAGTGCACATGTGCAAATCAGTGGGGCCTCCCTCATACTTCTCGAGTGCCAACTGTTTCTTGGTCAGAATTCTGTAACCAGGGCCGGGCGATAGCCTAGCGGGTAGGGCGTTTGCCTTGCATGCGGCCGGTCTGTGCTGGCTCAGGTTCGATTCCCAGCATCCCATATTGTCCCCGACCACCGCCAGGAGTAATTCCTGAGTGCAGAGCCAGGACTAACCCCTGAGCATTGCTGGGTGTGACCCAAAAAAGAAAAAAAAAGAATTCTGTAACCAGAGAACCACTCAAAATCTCTGAAATTGCAGAGACCAAGTGGCAATATGCTGTCTCCTTCAGCCTGGAGAGCTTTGTTCTAGCTTCTAACTCTTCTAACTCATTCTACTTGGAGGCCCTGCCTCAGTCCAACAGCACGACAGCCGTGAATAGAGGCACTGTAGCTGCACATTCCTGCCCTGCAGTATCTTTGCTTGTGGCGCTCTGCTCACCCCTCGTTGTTCCCAGACCCTGCTGGGTTAGTGTCCTCCCCTCTCGGTTCCTGTCGCAATCTTGGCTCTACATAGGGTTCCCTAACAATGACACTTCTTTGGCTCAGCTGTGGGCTCCTTCGTGTTCATGCATGGGCAACCTGAAAGTAAGGGTCATAAGATATGATCCTGCTTTCACAGGGTAAAAACAAAGTCCGCAGGCCCCATCTAGCATCCTGTAGAGACAATGTCTCATGGGTGCAGCCCCTTCTTTTGTGTGTATATTTTTGCTTTTTGGGTCACCCCAGGAAGTGCTAAGGGGTTATTCCTTGCTCTACAATCATGAATTACTTACTCTTGAGGGTGCTCAGGGGACCATATGGGATGCAAAGCAATGATGCATCTGGCCTGATGCATCCTCTTTTCCGGGCCAGGCCCTTTCCTCCCTTATCATTCTTATTTCCTGCTGGTGTGTGTGTGTGTGTGTGTGTGTGTGTACGTTTTTGTGCAGTATCAGGACATACTTCTTAGTATTGGATTAGATCTCCTGGCTACCCCCTCTTCCCCTATATTTCTACTCATTAAAAAAAACCCCCTCCCCGTTCTCCCCAGAATCCTGGCATCACCCTTGCCCTCTCCCTCCTTCACAGAATTAATCATCTGCATCTCACCTTCCCCCTACTGCTGTCTTAGATCACACCTTCCTCATCTTGTGCCACGACCAGTCTCGTGTCCAGGCAACTAACTTTGCGCTCCACTCCCACACTTAGTCCTTCAAATAGCAGCTCCTGGAAGATGACTCAGTAATTTATGACCTTTGTCTGGCAAGTGTAAGGCCAGGAGTTCAAGGCCCAGTGTTACTCTCCTGACAGTCCTACTATTAGGGATCCCAGAAAGAAATCAAGAAATGACCGAGGCGGTTCAGAGACTTAGAAAGCACCAGGGCAAGTGGGAGTTGCTGGACTTCATCCGTGGTGTCACTGATGTGCTGAGGCCATCCTGACCACCTCTGTCTCGGGTGTCTTGAGAGGAAAATAAAGAAAATCCAGGGGCCGGAGCAATAGCCCAGCGGGTAGGGCGTTTGCCTTGCACACAGCTGGCCTGGGTTCGATCCCCGGCATCCCATATGGTCCCCTGAGCACCTCCCGAGTAATTCCTGAGTGCAGAGCCAGGAGTAACCCCTGAGCATTGCTGGGTGTGACCCAAAAAGCAAAAAAAAAAAAAAATCCTTCTAAGACTCCATTGTTTCCAAAATGAAATAGGACGTTTTGCTTTATGGCTAAACCCTTGCCTCCCTCTTTGGATTCTCACCATTTTAAGACTTCCTGGAGAGCAGCTGAGCCTTTTGGATGCTGTTCATCATTCCTTAAACGGGCAAGTTTTCTCTCTGCTTTCTCTGAATGTGTCTGCTTGGCAGAGAGCATGTTTCCCCTCATAACTCACAGGGCAGAGTGAAATGCTGTCAGTGCAGGCACTTCCTGGGGCAGTTGCGAAATAGAGCAAATAAAAAATAATCTTGAGTCTCTAATTTATAAGAAAAAGAGGGAAGTGATTCATAAGCATACCAAATGGGATGACATTTTAAATCATAAACAGACCCTGTTCAGTTTTTAACAATTATAATAAGCACACTTTTCTTTTCTGGTTTACTTATTCACAGAGCCCAACATCCTTGGTGTCATTTCGAAACCTGTCACCTATTTGCTGTGTTTTTTTAATAAATTACTTAGTGCTCTGTGCCTCAGTTTCCTCACTAGTAAAGGACCTATGTCACTTATCACCTTATCTTCCCCTTCGTTCATCAATTTGCTTGAGCGGACACCAGGAATGTCTCCATTTGTCCCTGTCACGTGCAAGTGTAGCCCAATGGCATCTGCTCGCTCCAGGAACACGAAGAGCCTCAAACCTTTGTTCAGGTTTTTGACGAAGAAGTGTGACTATCTTGTAGGTGGGCAGCCATACGTTCTTTTGATGTCCCACGGAATCCAGTTGGTAATAGCTCTAGTCCAGTGGTCATCCCTAAATCACATTATGTGTCCTGATATCTGATTTTCATCATCTTGGCAAATGAGACAACATCCTTGATTCTTGATCGTTGATGGAGGTCAGAACTCTGGATTCCTTCTCTCACTTGAGTGAAGCGTGATACTCCAAGCATGACTCTTGTGATTCCTCTTTGGGCTACTCTAATAGCCTTCTCATCCTGTTTTCGTAGGACCCAGGTCTCTGAGGTGCAGGTAGAATGGTGGAGTCGAAAAGCTGTGCTCGGAGCCGGAGTTTCATCTTCTTTATCTCTTACTTGATGCTCTTGAAGGCGTTCCAAGCTGCTCTCTTCCTCCTGTGCAGTTCAGGTGGTAGGTCATTCATCATGTTGAGTTCTCAATCTAGATACACATAACTGCTGTATTCAGAGATGTTGATTCCGTTGAGAGCAAATGGAGCATCAGGAACTAGTCCATTTCTCATGATCATTGTCTTCTTGAAATTCAGCTGCAGTCCAATATTTCCTCTCTCACAGTGGAAGCTGACCAACATTTGTGCCACTTGGCTGATATTTGGTGTTATTAGAATGATGTCATCAGTGAAGTGGAGGTGGTGTAGTTGTCGACGGCCTATCTTCACTACCATTCCTTCCCATTCCAGTCGTCGCATGACGCTTTGAGAAGTGGCACTGAAGAGTTTCGGTGAGATGGTATCTCCCTGTTGAATCCCTCTCTTTACATTGATGATCACTTCCTTGTAGAATGGTGAGATACTGGTAGTAAATCCATAATAATTCATATGGATTATGAATCCATAATCCTGAATAGAATCAGCAGAACACTAGACAAAGGACAACCATGTGAGCAAGCCAGATTCTGAAAAAGGATTCAGCACAATTCACCATATCCACACGGTGACCAAGCTCATTGAGATTTCACAAGAGTTCAAGGCGCCACTCTGTCTAACGTTCATTGATTTAAAGAAAGCCTTTGATTCTGTTGAGACTGAAACAGTCATCAAAGCCCTAGCTAAATAGGGCATTCAAACTCTATACATCCACATCCTCCATAAAGGACCTATATTAGAGGTGGTAAAAAGAGGTACATTAATATTTAAAAAGGCCCCCAAATGATTGGCATCCACACATGATGTTAGTTGTTATTTTAATGATTACTGACATTATAATAGATCTATTAAAAACTATATACAATATAAATATATTACATATATTTATAGAGTTTCAGCCTCTTGTTTCTTTCCCTGGTTACTCACCCATCCCAGTACTCTCTGCCCAGATAATCATTCTTCAAGTCTCAGATCAATTTATAATGATAACAGGAATGAACTTTACCCAGGTAATAGAACGGTCAAATATAGATTTTTGGTCTAGCCATGCAGTACAATGTCATTATTGGGCAATATTGAGTTTTAAATGACATAGAGGAAATTAACAATATGACACAGTACAGGGAAGGAGCTTTAGTAACAATAATAAAATACAAAACTGAGAATAGAATACTGGAACATTTTTTGTCTTCCTATACTTCCCATTTTTTACAGTACCCATATGTATTTTATATTTTTTTAAAAAGGAAAGAAACACACATTTAAAAAAATTCAGCCATTATATCTGGGGAAACTTCCTTGACACTTCATCACTGCTTCCTTAGCTTGCATCTCCCAGGCCTGCCACGGTGCTTGTCACAGAGCAAGTGCTCAACTAAGCTCTTCTGAATTATTTCCTCTTCTTGCTGGATATTCCCTGTGACCACCCTAGAAACAATAAGAAACAGGTAGAAATGCACTGTTTGAAGGAAGAAAAAGACTTAACATAGACAAAGAAAAGTTTTCTTGAACATACCAAACTCTGGTGAGGTTTCAGCCTTCCCTCAAGAATTTAATGCTCCTTACAAGTCACTCTTTTATTTATTTTTAGCGTTTTGGGTCATACTGGCCATGCTCAGGGGTTGCTCCTGGCTCTGCACTCAGGACTTATTCCTGGCAGTGCTCAGGGGGCCATATGGGATGCAGGATTGAATTCAGGTCAGCAGTGCACAAGGCTAATACCTTCCCGCTTATTTCTCCACTCCGGTTTTCCCTCCCTCTTCCCCTGAGTGACTTGGTAACCACATTGGTCAAACCAAAGGAGCGATGATCTCTTCTTAGTTAATTATTTTGGCAAATGACCGTACTTCCAGATCATGTTGGCTTCTTTTTTTTTCAACATTGACTTTAAAGGAATTCTCTAATTCTAGGTTTCCTACCTCCTACACACTAGTGCTCTGAGTCCAACCTCTACCCACCTCTGCCTCTCCCCCCCCCTCACTCAACTCCCGTGAGTCTCAGCATTCTCCTAGGAGGGCACAGGCCTCTTTCCCTACAGTCCTCAGCAACTCTGCTCTGTCTTCTCTTCCGAGAGTTTGGAATCTTCAGAGATTCCCTATATGAGCAATATCAGCAGGTTACTGCTGTGTAGAAATTTTGGTCATTGCTGGGCAATTTGATAGAAGACTTGGGGTTTTTTATTTGTTTGCTTGATTTTTAGTGAAGCAAGATTGTTTTTATTGACTAAAACTTATTTCTTTTTCTTTTTCTTTTTGAGCCACCTCTAGCAGTGCTCAGGGATTGCTTCTGGTTTCTCACTCAGGGCTTACTTTTTGACTTTTGACTCAGGGGAACATATGGGATGCCAAGGATTGAATTCGGGTCCCCTCTTATGCAATAAAAATGCCCTATCTGCTATACTATAACTCTGAACATTATTTAGAAACATGTGAGGGTAGAGAAAGAGAGGAAATACGTGTTCTAGAGAGAACGTGGGCTTCTCCACAGTGGAAAGAACAAGCAAAGATATATAGAGACAAGTAGAAAGATTCAAGAGAGAACATGGGCTTGAAGAGCTAAGAATTGGGTTTGAATCATATTCTGGGTAACTTAGTCAAATTTGTTGACTTCTTCAAGTTTTGCTGCCTACTCCATAAAAGGACAAAGCAGGGTGGAATTTGATAAAACGCAGTGGGTTTTACCCTCATATCAACCACAGGCCACCAGCATCTCCCCCATTGTACCAATGTGGGGAGAAAAATAAAATACCAGGACCTCTACAAGCTTATCTTTCTGCTGTGTTTACAGAGTCTAGGGAGCTGAGAGAAAAAAACTAATACAGCAGATAAGAAAATGTCCAGAATGGGGCAATGCCCACAGTACCCAGTAAGGATTTTGAAGGGAAAAAAAATCTCAGTTACACCAGAGGGGAAGTGAAGGATTTTCAGTTTGAGAGGAAGCTCAAAGAATTCAGAGTTTCAACTTATGAAATACCCTGAAACCAAAGTTGACACTTGCTGTCACTTCTTAGATGGTTAAACTAAAGCATTGTGTTCTAGAATAGTATTTCTTATGCTCTAACTTCTGGATATGCAAATGGAGGGTTGGGTGAGAGAGAGTAATCATCTGTGAGGTATGAGGGAAAGGAATTTGACGTTGAGGGCAAGAATACCCAGATTATTCTTATTTCATTTGGTCACGTGGAGTTTAGAGAGTTCTTATCCTAAAATGTTCCCTATTGAGTTCTCCTTCTCTAAAATGGGTAGTTGGAATGAGCTGTGGACAATTTAAATAAGTACTTACTGAATGCCTACTATGTATACAAGAGATAGCATAATAACAGTTTCTTTCTTTTTAAATATTTTTATTGAAATACCATGATTTACAAAGTTACTCATAGTTGGGTTTTAGACAGACTATATTCCAGCACCAACCTCACCACCAAAGTCATCTTTCCTTCACCATCCCCTAATTTAGCTTCTATATCAGGAGCCCTTTCTATTGAAGGGGATGGTCAGATAGCTATGTTACAGCTGATATTATTGAAGAAACTCAGGGCTATAGGTGCAGTACTCTGAGACTTGATCCAACAGATCAAGAATTCAGTTGGTTAATATTGGAAATGATAGTGCCAGCCTAGAGCTGAGCATTGAACATAGGCAAAGGGATATACATGATAACCCCTAAATGCATGTATGTATTGCAAGCCACAATGTGTGAGAGAAGAGAGAGAGAGAGAGGAGAGAGAGAGAGAAGAGACAAAGTGACAGCCATAGAGATAGGCTGGGGGAGGGAAGAATCAGGGGACATTGGTGGTGGGAAGTGGGCACTGGTGGAGGGATGGGTGCCGGAACACTGTATGACTGAAACCCAAACATGAACATCTTTGTAATTATATATCTCATGGTGATATGAAAAAAGAAGAATTCAGTTGGTTGGTCTATTGAACTGAGCCTGCGAACTAGGAAGGAGAGAAAGAACTGGCACCATATTGGAGAAGGGAAATGAGCACCTGGGTCGTGGTTTTGGAATGTTGTACCCATAAAACCAAACCATAAGCATATTGTAAATCATATTGCTTAGAAAAAAAGTCTGAAGTACAATGACAACGTAAAACAAGCAAAGTTCATAGCAAATAGTGAAGGGCTCCTAATAAAAGACTTAGTGGTGGGAGGGGGCAAGGAGAATTCAGTTAGAAGAGAGGTCAGGGAACGTTCTCTAGAGAACATAACAACTTTTAAAACCAAGTATTTGCATTTAAAAGAAACTTTTTAAATCAAGTATTTGAGAGGCATTTACTATTCTCTACTATTACTTATAAGTGGTTTCAACAGATAAGGCTTGGAGGTCATGGATTTAGCTAAACATATTGACACAAGTCCTCTGTCCCCCTAGTGTGGAATTTCATCAGTGTGAACACAACATTGTTGTGGTACTCTGTGAATAAGACATTTACTCCATGAGCCAAAGATCAAAGTCAAGCCAGGAGGCTGAAGTCAATTAATTCGTTGTAGGGCTCAGTGCGTACCAATCACCCATTGTACCTATCATGTTATCCTCCGGCCCAAGCAGGGATCTTTATAGTCTTTTCACAACATAAAGATCTGCAGCCCCAACTCACAGAGGTCTCAGTGTCAAAGACTCCTAGTTAGTATTGGTGAGGACTAGGTTTGGCTTAGAGCGCTTTATCTAAGGTTGAGCAGTGGCCTTCTCCAACATTAGGACTCACTGGAAGCTTTCTCTCCTCTGATATGATACAATTACCTAGTGTCTACTCCTGAGGTGGTTATTTCCATTACCATTAATACCATTATTTTATTAAAAACTCATTGAGGACAGGAACAGGGCTTTGTTTAGCTTTTGTCTGCTCTGACAAAGGGAAGTTGACTACTAATTGGGGTTAAATAGATATGCCATGGATAAGAGTTGTCTTAGATCCTGGGAAGCTCCAGGATCTAAGACAGGAGGTCTAAGCAGGTCCACATCATGAGGGACTAGTCTGGAGAGAATGACTTGCTGAGATGGCACATATCACCTGGCACCTAGAGAAGCTGATGCCTGTGGTGTGATGCCACATTAACATCTCTAGGTTTTCCAGATGGGATTCTTATAGATTTCTTTCTCCTTTTTGTTACTGGTCTATGAGAACAGACAGAAATCTTTTCCAGGGCCTCCTGGTTCTAGGACAGATTAACCATTTCTTCTTTGGGGCCACCTTCTGCTTTTGTTCTGGAGCTGACAAGGTATGAAGAAGAAAATGGATTTGAGAGTCAAATATGTCTCTGTTCAAAACTTGGTACTGAGGCTGAGCAACTGAGATGAACCTTGAGGTGCTCACGGCTCTGCCAGGCAGTCCTGGCTGCCTCTGGGTCTTCATCAAATCCTTCATCAAATCCTCACATGGACAGGGCCGTGTGCATACTACCTGGCACCTAATAAATGTTCTGTAAGTAGAAGCTGTACATGGCCCTGTGCTTGGTCCCTGTCCATAGGTAAGCCTGGGTTTTCTTCTCATGCCTGAGGAGACACTAGATTTCCTTTCAATCACTATTCTCATGCTTCACAGTGGAAGGGAGCCCAGGAATGGGACATGGTTCCCCCCTTCTTTCTCAGGGCCTGACTGGTGATAAGGAAAGACTGACGTGAGGCCTCCCGGTGCTGGACATGCTGACAAGTCTCTGTGAGCAGGTGTCAATATTTTGTCTTTCTTCTCGGTTTGCAAGTATCTCTCCAGTGTCAGCCTGGGGCCCTAGTGTACCACTTCCCCTGGGGTACAGCCCACTTTTTTGTCCCTGCCAACCTCCACCCCCACCCTTCTTCCTCTATGTCATTATCTCCTCGGGTTCCTCACTCTCACCAAGCTTCAGTTTCCTTACAGGCACCATGACATCATCTCAGCCATGGAAATTCCACTCGCCCTCTGGGGTCTCCTACCTCTGTCCCAGGCCTATAAAAAAGGGCTCCCAACTCAGTACTGGCACAGAGCACCTTCAAGTCCTAAGCTTCTAGGATCTACAGCTTCTGCTCCTGAAAAACCTCTTCTCCACCAAGACCATGAAGCTCTGTGTGGCTGGCCTTGCTCTGCTCCTGCTCATGGCCATCTGTGGCTCTCCGGCACATTCTGCACCACGTAAGTCCTCTCTGGAGACTGCACACTTTTTATTTGGGGTGGTCAAACAGTGGTCTCTATGGAGAGTACAAAGGGCTCTGGAAAGATCTCCAAGCTGTCTGCTGTTCAATGTATTCTAGTCGAGTTTCAGTAATGTTCAAGGTCCTCTTTTCTAAAGAAATAGAAACCAGCAGACTTACTTTAAGAGCCTGTCCCTGTCTCTCTTGGGGTTTCTAACCGGATAATGACCCGTCCCTGCCTCTCTTGAGATTTCTAACCAGATGATAACTTCTTACTTCAGAACACAGGAGTTAGAAGTGTTCCCTTACTCAGTCTAGCTTCCATTGTCTAGAATTCTTTCATGATCTTCTCTCTTCAGAATAAGACTCCTGCTCAGGCTGGGTGGGATTGGATGCAGGGAATCATATCTGGGGCTCTGGAGATTCCCACAGGGATAAGGCCAGTGAATGTTGTAACTCACGAAGGTCAGCTCCTGGTGGACCTTTCAGCTCACCCTGCCTTTCTTTCCAGTGGGTTCTGACCCTCCCACGGCCTGCTGCTTCTCTTACACGCTGCGGAAGCTTCCTCGGAATTTTGTGATAGATTATTACGAAACCAGCAGTCTCTGCTCCCAGCCTGCTGTTGTGTGAGTATCAACTGTGGGTCCTCCGGGAGGCAAGGGCCAGGAAAGGAAAAGGGGTCCTTTGGGGGGGGGGGTTACTAAGTTGTAAGAAAGCAGGTTTCAGGGCTGAAACCTTCCTGGAGAGCAGTGAGAAACTGGTTGAGTCTGGGAGGAGAAATGGAATGAAAGGTGAGAAAATTAATTTGGGGAGGAAGTGACCAAGAGGTGAAGAAACCAGGAAAAGTTAAAAGATTATTGAACCTGTGGGTTGATTGTTAAAACCCTGCTTAGAAAAGTCAGTGAAGGGACTTTATTGTCCTCAGGGAAGCAGGAAAGCGGCCAACATGTCTGTACTGATTGAAAGACTAACCCAGCCAGCCTCAGAGGTTGTTGCTATATCCAGGGTGGAAGTTATGGTAGGCCTGCTTTTAGCACCAGCTCCTGGAAGGGTCTCCTCATCCCCTAAATCTGTCCGACATGAACCTTGTCAAGCAGAAGAAGCTTCCTACCACACGCCAGGGGTATACCAGATGGCTTCCAACACGGCAGTGATTTCTAATCTTTCCACTTCTCCTTCCACAGATTTCAAACAAAAAGAGGCAGGCAAATCTGTGCTAACCCCAGTGAGGCCTGGGTCCAGGAGTACATGGATGACCTGGAACTGAACTGAGCTGCTCTGAACTATTGGCGGGGTTTGCAGGGAAGGTCACTGAAGACAAGGTCGTCTGCAAGATGCGTCCTCTCCTGCTCATAACTCCTCCCAGTTGTCCTTGTTCTTTGTAATTTTATCTGTACTGTGTGCAATATTATTGTATAGGGTATCATTTCCACTATTTATTATGTTGTCAAAGGATTTCTATCCCCCATGGGGATGGTTCACTCTCATGTTTTCTGCTATTGTGGATACACAGATAATGCGGTTGGTTCCGTTTTACTGTTTTCATAATAAAACCTCTGAAAATGTAGATGGTTCCTTTGTGCTTTGTGTTTTGCCTTGGTTTTGGGTGAAGGAAATTGCCTGGTGCTGTTCACAGAGATCAACCACAGTTTCTGAAGATAGAAAGAATGAGTAATTGCTGAGAACTTCATACCTTCTCTGGCCTAAGTGCACTAAAGACTAGATTTTCTGGGTTTGAAAGGTCGTAAGGTGTTGCCTTGCACTTAACCAACCTGGGTTCAACACCTGGCACCATAAAAGATCTCCTGAGCCCCACTAGGAGTGAGCACAGAGCCAGCTTTAGACACTTTAGACACAAGCTTTAGACACTTTCAGGTATGCCCAAAAAAAAAAAAAAGAATAAAACTAGCTTTTTTTTTTTTGCTTTTTGGGTCACACCCGGCAGTGCTCAGGGGTTACTCCTGGCTCTGCACTCAGGAATTACTCCTGGCGGTGCTCGGGGATCATATGGGATGCCGGGGATAGAACCTGGGCCGACATGAGCCGGCCGTGTGCAAGGCAAACGCCCTACCCTCTGGGCTATCGCTCCGGCCCCAAAACTAGCTTTTCTTACACATTTTCAACAAAAATTTTTACCACTGTTATGAAACTGGAACTGCTAATCTTATTTGCAGAGAAGGAAACAGAGACTCTGAGAGGTGACATGACTATCCAAGGTTTTCAGACCTGCTTGGGGAGCATCCTAAAAAGATGAAGCAGGGGAGGCTGTGATATTTGGGGTTTTCATATCTGTGTTGCTAGGGGGTTATAAATAACAATCACTGCAACCTAGCCTGGAGAAGCCACTCATGGCCACAACAGTGGTGTCCGTAGAATCAGCCTATCTTTTTTTTTTTTTTTTTTTTTTTTTTGCTTTTTGGGTCACACCCGGCAATGCTCAGGGGTTTCTCCTGGCTCTGCACTCAGGAATTACTCCTGGCGGTGCTCGGGGGACCATATGGGATGCCGGGATCGAACCTGGGCGGCAGAGGCCGGCTGCGTGCAAGGCAAACGCCCTGCCCGCTGGGCTATCGCTCCCGGCCCCAGCCTATCTTCTTTAGAAGACTCACCTGGCATGATTGAGCCTCCACTTTTGCATCTGTGAAATGGGAATAATACTGTCCACCTCAAAGGGTTGGAATGAGGGGATATGAGAAGCTCACATCTTAGGAACCAGACACCAGGAAACTTCTTACTCTCTGGGAACCTTTGTTTTGTCTTTAAAAAGACAATAGTACAGCAGGTAGGGCGTTTGCCTTGCACATGGCCAACCCAGGTTCGATGCCTGGCATCCAATCTTGTCCCCTGAGCACTGCCAGGAATAATTCCTGAGTGCAGACCTAGAAATAACCCCTGAGCATTGCTGAGTGTGACCCAAAGAGCAATAATAATAATAATAATAATAATAAGTAAATAAATAAATGAGCTTTGTGGCATGCCTCCTGGGGTCATCATCTGGCTTGATGGTTAGTGAAGTGCTTTAAAGTCCAAAGCATACAGGAAATGTGGTCCGAAGGCGGGTCATGAGGTTTTGTTTTTAATGTGGGAAATAGAGCAGTTTGTTGAAACTGGGAGGGACCTCTAAACTCATCAGGTCCAACCTTCCCACCACCCCTTTTTTTTTTTTTATAAAAACTGAGAAGCAGGGATTAAAAATATTTTCTTATTCCATTGCAAAAGCAGAGTAGGGACTGATAATTTTTGGTGACTAGTAAATTCAGTTCCCTTTTTGGGTCTAGTCTTAGCCACCCCAACAACTCACAGCTCCAGGAAGGCCTCCTTTGTGTTGTGCAGGGACTAAGGAAAGGAAATTCAAGGGGTGGATGGAAGAACGGAAGCTGATCTATAAGGGTAAGAGAAGGAACCAGCAGCAAATATACTGCCTTGTCTTAGTTCCAAGCTGCCCAATGCATTTGCCATTAGCCTCAGGTGACTTTAAATTTCAATTAGATTTAAAATGAAATGATATTTCTTTTTTTTTTTAATTTTTTATTTTTACAATTACAAAGATATACAATTAAAAAGTTCATATTTGGGTTTTGGTCATACAGTGTAGCAGCACCCATCCCGCCACCAGTGCCCATCTCCCACCACCAACGTCCCCGGTTCCCTCCCCCTCCCCCAGCCCTCCTCCATGGCAGGTTCTTTATTTCTTTCCATTTCTCTCTCTTTCTCTTTTCCTTCCTCTCCAGACTATGGATTACAGAACATACATTAAAGGGTTGTCATGTGTATCCTTTTGCCTCTATTTAATGCTCAGTTCTAGGTTGGCATTAGTACCCTCACAATTGTTAGCACACTGTTCCATTTTCTGTCTTACCTAGCCTCTGACTCCCACACGTTTGTGATAATTTCCACCTTTGACAGGACCTCCTGATGTATGTTTCTCTTGACCTTGGATATTGGTATCATAATATGTACCTATATATTTATGTTATGCAGATAAATGCAGTCATTCTGTAACTGTCTCTCTCCTTCTGGCTAATTTCGCTCAACATAATCTTCTCCATGTCCATCCATTTGTAGGCAAATTTTATAACTTCATTTTTCCTAACAGCTGCATAGTATTCCATTGTGTAGATGTACCAAAGCTTTTTATCCAGTCATCTATTTTCGGGCACTCGGGTTGCTTCCAGATTCTGGCTATTGTGAATAATGCTGCTATGAACATAAAAGTAGGGATGGTGTTTCCGCTGCGTATTTTTGGTTTCCCAGAGTAGATTCCCAGGAGTGGTATGGCTGGGTCAAATGGGAGTTCAATTTCTAGTCTTTGGAGGAATGTCCATATTGTTTTCCAGAAAGGCTGTACCAGCCGGCATTCCCACCAACAATGGATGAGTGTCCCCTTTTCCCCACACCCCCGCCAGCACTTGTTGTTCTTGTTCTTTTGAATATGTGCCAGTCTCTGTGGTGTAAAGTGGTATCTCATTGTTGTTTTGATTTGCATCTCTCTGATGATTAGTGATGATGAGCATAAAATGAAATGATATTTCTATTCCTCTCTCATGTTAATCACATTTCAAGTACTTGTAAGCTCATATAGTTGACAGTATAGATATAGAACATTGCCATTATCATGGGCATTTACATTGGACAGCACTATTCTAGAATATTCTCCAGTCCAAAGGAGCAAAAATTCAGGAAATAAAGTATAGCTTGGACGTTAAAGTGTGGTCTTTGGATAGAGGTTCACAGTGATATTCTCAAGAAAGGGGTTGGGAGAGTAAATAGATCATCCCTAGGGAGAAGATAAGCTACAGATCACAATGGTAGACTGAAAATTGACCCCCAAAGAGAGCTCCTCTCTGATCTGGAGTCTTTGTCCTCGATACTCCCTTCACCCAGGGCACACGAATAGGGAAGATCTCAGCTCCACAGAAACGTCTCTCCAGGAAAGGCTCAGGACCCCTACACGCATGAGGATAGACAAATGCTTCACTCAGAAATGACAAGTGACAGCTAGTGACAGTTTGGGGTTCTTGCAAGGGGTGAGCAAGAAGGAACTTCAGCTATTGCACAAAATGATACTTTGCCTTCTTTCCTCTTTTCATAAAACTTGCTCTTCTTCCTCTGAGGCTGGAGAGCTGGCATTTCCTACTGGACTTTTCAGCTGAGTTGACATTTTCTTAGCTGACTATCCTGCTAATGTTTCTCCAGGCTGCTGAATGAAACCAGAGCAAGAGCAAAAGCAGGACCGGAGACAGAGCCATGGTTTGTGGGAAATTGCAAGCCAGCCCTGTGCTCCCCCTACTCTCTCACAGTGCCTGCCTCCGCATCCTCTCTCCAGAGAAAAGGACTATGTTCCTCGTACAGTCTCTTGGAAACTTTCTGTCCTTCTTTCCCTATTCCATCCCACCCCCAGAACCTTCCATATTGCTCCCTGACATAGCCTTTTCCTCCTAGGAGGCCAGGAGCTGAGCTGGAGGAGGGTATCAGTCCAACATGGGAGGGTGAAAGAATCCATGGTTTGGGAGTCCAAGTATAGCCCGGGCAGCTCTGTTGGGTATAATTCCCTCAGGCATAAATAAGAGCCTCACATTGAAAAGTGTGATCCCAGGAGCACTACAGCCAAGAATATGTGTAAGGCCTGGTCACTGCAACAACACAGGGAATGGGGAGGGGGAGTAAGAATGTCAGGATTTTCCTGATGCCGAGTCCACCCACCCGAAGTTGAGCTCATCCTCCCCTTTTTTGCAGACCCAAGATACTTCTTTGACTCTGTCTCTCTTCTGGTTGTTTCTATCTGTTCTCCCTCTCACTTCCTCTCCTCCTGGGTTCCTATACAGTTCTGGCAGATAGACAAGGGGAAAAATATGTAGCAAGTGAGAGACAAATTTATGACTACATTTTGCACCTTAAAATAGCCATTAGCAGGTAGTTATATTGTATGAATGCTATGCATTTAGAAGTAAAGAGAAAGTTAATCTTCCCCAGCAAAATGCAAACCTGTTTCCATCAGGGTTTGACAGAAACACTCCCAACTGGTAGCAGAGCAGAGCGTAAAACCCTGTCTTCAGGCTCTCAGCATCTCTGAGTCTAGGTATTCGAGCTCCGGCATCCCCTTGGAGACCTTGTCCTGGTTTCTGCTTTATTTATTCTTTAATATTGCCCAGCAGCTGCTGCAGACACCTGGCCCTGCAAGTGATAACAAACCTGATGGACTTGCTGGCCTCACTGGTGACTGTGAGCAGAGCACGGAACAGCTTCTGGAGGTGGGAGTTGCATGTTAAGAGAGGAACAAAGATTCCCCCAAGTGGGTGAAGTGTTCCTTATTTCCATGTGCCTCCAAAGTCCCCAGGGGGTTCCCGCTCCCCATCCTGGGAGAGGTCATGTTAGTAGGTGGGGGATGAATATCCTCTGAGTCACAGTTTATTTATTTGTGACACTGGTGCCCCCAAAAGTCATCCATTAGCCTGTGATGCTTCCCTGAGATCCAACTGTGAAAAACAAGCGTATTACCTGGTGTCCTACTGCACACTTAGTATAAGGTAGGGCCAGGGAGAGCATGCAGGGGCTAGTGTGCTTGCCTTGCAGGTGGCCATCCTCAGTTCCTTCCCTGGCACAACAGGTGCAGGCCAGGAAGTCCATGAGCACTACCAGATGTGGCCCTTGGGGCTCTTGAGCACCACAGGGTATCCCCGGTGTTCCCAGCCCCTCAGGGTCCGAGCTGCACCACATCCTTAGGCCCTCACATTGACTTGCCAGGAGGGCCACCAGGCCTTCTGAGTACTGCTAAGGGACCCCAAACGTCCCTTAACCGTGGCTCAGATAATGAAATGCATGCTTCAGCAAAACACCAATGGGCAATAATGCATATCACTCTGGAAACCTGGTAGAACAGTATGTGCCAGAGAGGTAAATGCCCACAACAGTATCCTAGAGAGGCTCTTTATTAAAATGCCTTTATCTAACTGAGGTGAGCTTTGCCCCATAGGCCCAAGTGGAATGCACCCCAATTATTATACAATTGGGCTTAATCCAGTTTCCCCTCTGTGGACCTGGTGTTGCATGCACTTGGTTGTGGTGTTTGCTAGGGGGCACATGCCAGATGGCAAAGTTGGCATATGAGCCACAGTGCTTGATAGGCATGGTTCACTTTAGTTGAGGGTGCTCACACACATGCTCACTGGCAGCTGTGCTCCTTTCTCTGGGCACCTCCCCAAAGGTGACTGTGATCACAAATGGACTCATGGTGTCACACACCTGCAGTGCTGCACACATTTAGTTTCAGCTCCTGCTGGTGGTAGCCCACCGCAGTTGCGAGGCTCACACAAATGTGGCTGCAGTACACTGAAGACCACAAGCTTTGCTGTGGTGCTCAAGGTCCCACACAGCAGCGCGTTGTTGACAGGGCACAGGGAACACACAGGCAGCTCTGGGAATCAGGCGCCTGGCCTCAGGCTCACAAGGCAAGCACTTTCAGCACTGAGCCGTCCCCAGGCCCACACACATTCCAGTTTTAACTGGGAATGGCCAAGTTCCACATATATTGGGTTGGTGTGTGAGAAATAGGTGTCTCCGTGGTAGAAGGAAGGTAGTCAGAATGGGGACAGTCTTAGGGTAACTTCTTCTACCCGCACATATCACTTGTATTTCTATGTATAGGCGTTTATTCTTGGTAAATAATGTCATACATTAGGGGAATAATGAAGGATCATAGAAGATAGCAACATCGACAAAAAATCTGAAAAGCACCTAGATGCCCAACCAATGAAGTTGGCTGGATAAATTAGGAACTATTCATGTCACAGAATTTTATATCATTTTTTTGTTGTTGTTTTGGGTCTCACCTGACTGTCCTCAGGGAAAACTCCTGGCTCTGAGCTCAGGGATCACTCCTGATGGGCTTGGGAGACCATATCGGGTGCTGGGGATAGAACTTGGGTTGGCCATGTGCAAGGCGAATGCTCTACTTGCTGTACTATTGTTCTAGCCCTGATAGTAGATATTTTAAAAAAAAGTAACCTATAAAACTCCCTAAGATACAGAGTTGAATAAAGCAGAATAACACATACAGTTTCATTTTTATTTTTAAAAAGTATGTTTAGAACATATGTTAGTATCCCCTGGAGAGTTATTGTAAACAAGATGGAATTATATACCGCAAGGTTTATCTCTGTGCTTATACAATAAGAGCGCGCGTCGTGTGTGTGCCTTGCATGACTGCATGTTGCATGTGCCAGGGATTACACCAGGGTGTCACACAGGAAATGCATGTGCTATACTGCATACTGATATCCCAGCTCCTCAAAAAGAACTTGAAATACTTTTGCTAAGTGATAGTAATAGTCACGTCTGGGTCACCTTCACAGAGGATTGCAGAATCTTTCCCTTACCTGCCCTCAGACAGGCTCCCCTGCCTCTGCTCTGGCATTATCTGGCCCTGCCTCAGCAGCCGGCAATGCAGCCTGAGCCCTTGGGTTTGAATCTGGGCTTACCTGTTGCAGGACTCCTAAGGGCCGCTGCATCTGCTCTGGATTGCCTCCCGCAGATCACTCCGTAGATAAGGGGGTAGTCTAAATGTGGCAGTTTATCCGACCATGTATGCTGTACTAGCTGGTATAAATATTCTCCCATGCTATCACAATCATCGTGGGACTAGCTAGATCTTACCAGCATATTAGCCTGGCCACGTAAGGACACCTAAGTAATTAGACCAGAGAGAAATGCTGTTTGCTTCCAAACAAACAAGCATGGCTCCCTGATAAAATATAAAACTACAATGAAGTAGAGGAGACTTGTGAAGGCTTGGAGAAATATTTAACTGGCATTGGTGTTGATCTTTGGTACAGTGACATGCCATCTCAGAAACCCCCTTCTCTACATTTCAAAGGCCTTCCCTTCCCGGCTCCAAAACATTAGCACAGTAAAGGCCCTAGGTGAGATGCAGGGAGGGGTTACCTGAGGGCATTGGACCCTCCCTGCTTTCCATAACAATGGGAGGAAGGTCTGAGTTGCAGGGGGTATAAACTTGCCGGTTCCCGCTCTCCTGGGCTTCTTCTTCCCGGTGGAATCTCGCCTTGTAAGCGTTTTCCCCTTGGAAGTTTCACACGTGGTGGTCGCCATCTTGGCCTACACGTGGCTGGGGTTCTAGCCTGGAATCCTAAGCATCGGGTTTTTCCTTTTGCTGATTTGTATGCCTGAACCTGTGATAAGTAAAGTCTTTTAAAACCTCATCGGATCCCTGAGTGTTCATCCATTCCTCGCCCGGCTTCGGAGGTAGAAGGGAACTTCCGCTTCCCGGCACTGTCGGGGACCCCGCGGAGCGCCCGACACTTACCTGTCGTGCTGCCCGCAGTGCCCAGGGTGATTGCTCTCCAAGCTGGACGGAACTGCCTGGTCTCCTCTCTCAGCCCTCATCTTATCTTCAGTTTGAGGAGTTGTCCGTGAGTATTTGTGCATTGTGTCTCCCAGAGATCCTGTGAGCTCCGGCCTGAGCGCCCCTTGGGGCTGGCTCCCAGGCCACTTCTTGGCTTTTTGATTCAAATGTCCACAGGGGGTACTCAGAAGAGCTTGTTCTGGCTCTGAGCATTGAGGTCAAAGCAGGATTCCCTTTTCTCTGCACTTCATGTCTCAGAGACCCAGTGAGAGGGGTAGGGCATAGGGCCCCAGGAGGCACTGAATATTCTCCTGTGGCTTGGCTCACTCCAGCACCTTGCATGGCCCTGCAGATCAGAGCAGGAGAGCAGAGCCCACCAGTCAGTAGATGGGTCCTATGTCTCAGTCCCGAATAGCCTCCCACTGGCAATGCAAGCAGCTACCTCCTGAGATGCGTGCCACCCTCCCAAGCCTATAGCAGTCCCTGTGAGGCAGCAACCTGGGTAGCTCAGGGACAGCCCCTCATCTCCACCTGCTCAGGGATCTTAACCTTGGAGGCAGCACCAATCCGCACCAATCAGTCACTCCGAACCCTCAGAACCTGATATCCAGGTAGTCTCAGGGGTCCCAGCAAACACCTCCTGGTTTCCTGGTTGGAGTTCTCACTTTAAAATACTGAATTCAGAGAATAAAATACTGAATTCAAAGAATCTTCTTTTTTTTTTTTTTTTTTTTGTTTTGCCTACGAGAACCAGGGAGAACACACCGAGGGCCAGTTCCAGGTACTAAAGAACAAAGAGCTAAGCATAGCATGCCTGAGTGCCCCCAGTTTGGCCTTTGCACCTCCAAGGAGCCAAGCCCTAATCAGAGAGAAAATCTGTTGTGAAGCAGAACAAGGGAATGGGCTCACCTGCGAGCACCACCCCTCCTGGCTGACTCCTTACACAGTTCTTCCCTGTGGCCTCCTGCCTCACCCTCCTTTCTGGTGCCACAGTATAAATCGGGGCAAGGCTGTGCCAGAAGTGCAGGGACAAGGCCAGCATGAAGCCCAGCACAGTCTTCATTCTGATGGTGTCCAGCTTCCTGGTGATGGAGACGGGTCTGCGCTAGGTCACCTATTTTCAAAGGTGAGGGTTGCCAGGGGGTCCCACCTGGGATCAGAGGCAGCTAAGTGCCAGTGTCAGACCTAGGACGTTGGCACATGGTGCCCACTGCTAAGTAAAGTGTGGTGCCAGTCAGACCCACTTCCATTCACCTCTGCAGCTGTCACCTGCGTTTCTCATTCTTCTGATCAGACTACGGCTGGGCTATTAGAAGATGGGTGAAAAGTAAGAGTCCCTCTAGTTAGGTGAAGGGTTCTGGGCAGGCGATTGCCTCTGGGGGGGAGCCCTGGGGGGCATGTGCAAGGTGGGAGATGGAGGTGATGGAATCACCTGAGACCTTATGAGGGTAAAGAGAAGAAGACACTCACAGTGCAGGGTTTCTAATCTGGCGAGTTCAGCAGATTTTTTAGGACAGGGAGGACATTCTTGCCAACGTGGAAAGGGGGCTTGGGAGGAAGAGAGGAGCCACAGAGGCTGAGGGAGGAGTCTAGGAGCACAAAGGAAGAATGAGAGAATGCAGGAGTCCCTGCCAATCAGCCAGGCTGTGGGCGTCCAGCCACACTTCTTGCGCCTTAGTTCCAGACCCCAATCAAAACATTGTCTGCTTTCCAGGGGCACGAAGACATGGGCACTGCCCAAAGGACTTGGAAGAATATACAACATATTGTATCACCGCGTGCAAGATAGATTTCTTCTGTCCAGCAGGAGAGATATGCTGCAGAAATGGCTGTTCCAGGTTCTGCATGAAGCCTCTCCCCGAACCTACTGTGAGTATCAACCAGGACGGTTCAGAAATGTTCACAGCTATCTGCCTCTCTCGCCAAAGTGTAGGCAACACCCCCTAAAGGGAGCAGGAAGGGGTGACAGCTGGAGCCCCAATTGCCTTCCTAAGCTCCCTCCCAGTAGAGAATCCCCAGGGGAATGGGGGCATAGGAAAAAGAATCCCAGAGCCACAGTACAGTTCAATAAATGACTCAGGCTTTGTCACCCTCTTTTTGTTTTTTACTTATTATTACATTATTATATTATATTATGACCCTTTTTGGGTCACATTTGGCAAAGCTCAAAGGTTACTCCAGGCTCTACACTCAGCAATTACTCCTGGCAGTGCTCGAGGGACGCTAGGGAAGGCGGGGACTCAACCCAGGTCAGCCACATGTAAAGCAAATGCCTTACCTGCTGTAGTATAGTTCCAGCCCTTCTCACCCTCCTTTCATTTATCTATCTATCTATCTATCTATCTATCTATCTATCTATCTATCTATCTATCTATCTATCTATCTATCTATCTATCTATCTATCTATCTATCTATCTATCTATTATTTATCTACTTATTTATCTATTCATTCATTCATTTATTTTATTTATATTTATTTTTAAGCAAAAACATTTTTACTCAGGAGTCATTCAAATAAATGAAGTAAACAAAGCAAAACACAACAAATAATTCTTAGGTCCTAAAAAATATGGTGGTTAGTGAAGGGAGGTAGGGGGTAGGGAGGAGGTTATTTTAATGGTGGGGGCAGTGACTCTTAAACACATAGTGAAGTATGAAGCCAGTCTCCCAACAGTTTAGTAAGTCAATACAATTTGACTAAAAGGGGGCCGGAGCGATAGCCCAGCGGGTAGGGCGTTTGCCTTGCACATGGCCCGCCTTTGCCGGCCCGTGTTTGATCCCCGGCATCCCATATGGTCCCCTGAGCACCGCCAGAGAGTGATTCCTGAGTGCAGAGCCAGGAGTAACCCCCTGAGCATCGCCGGGTGTGACCCAAAAAAGAAAAATAATTGACTAAAAGAAAAATAAAGCTTTAATGACTAATTACTTATAAAAACAAACTGCCTCAGGAGGCCAGAGGTAACTCAAAGGGCTGAGCACAGGTTTTGCACTGCGAGAGCCTTGATTCAGTACCCCTACACTGCGGTCTCCTGGTACTGCCAGTAGTGACCCCAAGCACAGAGTTGGGAATAGCTCTCAAGCACCTCCAGATGTTCTCACCCTCTTTTAAACTTAGTCTTTTCTCATTCTCCTTCCCCTCCAAAGTATTTTCAGGAAGGTGGGTGGACCCTGGAAGGTGAAAGAGGAGGGAGAGGAGCCCTAATTTATTATCTCCTGTGCTGTGCAGGCTTCTGTTGGAGTTAAGATGAAAAGGTGCTCACACAGGGCCTGAAATATACAAGGCTAAGGTTCTTACCTGTATGCTGCTCACCCCAGCACCACATCCGGTCCCCTGAACATCTCCAGCGGTGGTGATCCCTGAGCCCAGAGCCACGAGTAAGCTCTGAGCAGCACTGGTGTGACACTCCTCCCATAAAACAAAACAAGCAAATGTGCACACAGCATTCAGTCAAGAAGTCAAAATCCACATCAGCATTACAGCCAATGTGACCAGGGCCTTAGGCAGAACTCTGCTGAGCACTGTGCATGCGAAGGAGCTGATGGAGCTTCTGGGTGGACTGGATCAGTTGACCATAGAGAGCATTGGAGGAAGAGCCTGAGGGAGGCACACAGTTCTCTGGAGGGAAGAAGGACCATTCAGATTAAAGGAGCAACGAGGGTGCTCTTGGAGAGATGGGTGTGACTGTGTTAGGTCGAAGTCCCCCGGTTCTCTCCAGGGGAGTATCGTGGACTGTCCATACTAGAGTCCAAAGAAGACTGAGATATGTTAAGATTTTGGGAAGCAGTAGAAGGTACTGAGCAGAGGAGGGGTCAATGACCATATTTGTGTTTCAGGATGCTGCCCCAAACATAAATGGTGTGAGTCAGATGATGATGACAATGAACGCTAGAGTTCTCAAGAATTCCTGAATGTCATGCCTGGCATAACTATCTGACTCTCCCACAAAGCATCCCAGCTCTCCCGAGAAGATGAAGATCTGAGAGGGCGGAGCAACTCCTTTCTAAAGCACTTGTGCTCAGAATAAACCACTTACGGCATCATTCAGGTTGTGTCGTTCTTCCCACAAGGGTGGTGCTAGCCAGGGGCCTGCAGGGATTCGCAGGGTGTAGTACACACCTTGGTGAACTTGTGCACACATGGCAAGTCAAAGATAAAGTTTCCCCACCTAGGGCAGCCAGAGGATAGTACAGTTGAGAGGGCCTTTGCCTTGCATGCAGCCTACCGCGGTTCAATCCCTGGCATCCCATATGGTCACCTGGCACAGTCTGGAAAAAATTCTTGAATGCAGAGCCAGGAGTAACCCCTGAGCATTGCTTGGTGTGACCCAAAAGGGAAAAAAAGTTTCCCCCACCTAGTTCCCTTTCTTCCAATTCTCTATCTTCAGAAAGAACAAAAGGACACTCACAGTACTCACAAATTTGAGGCATAGTTCTCCCTCCTAGTTCCTTTCTCCTTCCAAATGTCTGTCTCCAGGCAGGACAAAAAACACCAGGTACTTCATCAAGTTTCCTGTGATTCTGGGCTGAACACTGGGGCTTCTCTCCCGGGAGCTCACTTCTTTCCACCCACATCTCCCTACCTAACCTCCTGAGTTCTGTCTTTCCTGCGTGCCTCTGTTTTTCCCCTAACAATGCTCCCGCTTCTCCCAATTCACATCTTTATCTTATTGATTCGTTTTTTTTTTTAAATTTTTAGGGTCACAGCCTGACTTTTGCTTGAGGTACAGGGGCCATGTGGTGACAAAGATTGAAACAGGATTGCTGCATTCATTTTTGCTTATTTATGTGTGTGTGTGTGTGTGTGTTTGTCACCTCATGGTACTCAGGGCTTACTCCTGGCTCTGCACACAGGAATTACTCCTGGCTCTGATCAGGACATATGGGATGCTGGGAATTGAACCCTGGTTGACTGCATACAAGGCAAACATCCTATCCACTGTACTGTCACTCTAGCCAGGTTGACTGCATTTAATATAGTTTGCTTGAACCTCTGTACTTTCTCTCTGATTTCTGTTCTTGGTCAGAATAAACCAGAGTAAAATGAATATACTGTCTAGCTGGCTCTCATTTGATCAGTCTTGACCCAAAATCCCAAAATGTGGTCTCCTGAAATTCTGCCTCTAGTCTTCGTTGAACCTGAACAGCAGTGTCAACCTTTGCTTATACTAGACTCTTTCTCTTGAGCCCAAGAAGATAAGCTAAGATCATGCTCCAGTGTGGAAAAGTGTAGGGGCTGCAGCTCAGGAGGGTGTATTTATTCATTGCTTAGAGTTCTTCAGGGCCATTGCTCTGGAAGATCAGGAAGTCACTAGACCATAACAGAGTCACTTGTATTACTTGTCCGGTTGTTCATTGATTTGCTTGAGCGGGCACCAGCAACATCTCCATACGTCCTGTTACGTGTTAGTGTAGCCCAAAGGCATTTGCTCACTCCAGGACATTGAAGAGCCTCAAACTATTCGTTCATGTCACGAGAATGAGATCTATAATTGTTACTGGTTTTTTGGCATATCAATACCCGTTGGCACGGGTAGCTTGCCAGGCTCTTCCATGTGGATGGGATACTATTGGTAGTAGGCTCTCAGTTTGTGCATTTACTGATGAACCACATGGCCATAAAGCAGCCATGCGCAATGTGTAAGAGATTGCCTTTTCTCTTGGGTGGAGCTCTGACGAGCTATGGAGTCCGGATGTTAAAAATGGCTGCCTTCATGGTGTGGGGGTTCCTCTGGCTCCTTGAGAGGCTCTATTGGGATAGTGGACCAGGGCAAGAGCCCGCCTTCCCACCCGATGCCTCATGATCAGTGGATCACAGGGAGAGCCGGTAACAGCTTTGCCCAGTATATCTGTGTCTCTGGTTCAAGCATACCTGGGCTTGAAATAGGCTTCACTGTTCAGGGAACAGAACCATACTGATCCACAAGTTACAGTTATTTTTTTAATTTTTTATTTTTATTGAATCACTATGAAATGGCCCATTACAATGCTGTTCATGACTCCACTTAGACTGGAAAGGAAGCCATATTTATCCAGTTGGCACTCAGACTGTGTAACTCTGCATGGTTACACAATCATTAAATGCATTAGCTAAAATCTAAAAATGAGTCTCTCCAGAGAGAAAGGCGCGAAGGAAGAAATGCCTGCTCTGGAGGTGGGAGAGGGGGTTATGTGGGGACATTGGTGGTGGGAATGGGGCACTGGTGAAGGGATGGGTGCTGGAACAATATGTGACTGAGACCCAATTATGAACATCTTTGTAATTTTGTTCTCATGGTGGTATAATAAAAAAATAAATAGATAGATAGATAGATAGATAGATAGATAGATAGATAGATAGATAGATAGATAGATAGATAGATAGATAGATAGATAGATAGATAGATAGATAGATTAGATAGATAGATAGATAGATAGATAGATAGATAGATAGATAGATAGATAGATAGATAGATAGATAGATAGATAGATAGATAGATAGATAGATAGATAGATAGATAGATAGATAGATAGATAGATAGATAGATAGATAGATAGATAGATAGATAGATAGATAGATAGATAGATAGATAGATAGATAGATAGATAGATAGATAGATAGATAGATAGATAGATAGATAGATAGATAGATAGATAAAATGAGTCTCTCTGCTTCTCCCCTCTGGCTTCAGAGTTCCATTGCAGGACACAAATATGATTTGGAGTTAATGCTTGAAAGGTAGTTCAGTCAACACTCTTCTACCTGGAAGACCCAGAGGCCAGAGGTTCTAAATTCTAGGAGATGACTCTTCATCTTGCTATCACGTGTAACTCTCAAGGATTACATCCAAAAAATTTTTTTTAAATAATAAAAAAAAGGATTACATCCAGGAAATGACAGAGCAGCTAGTAAATAACCTGCATCGGGTCACTTTCTGTGCCTTTATGAAAACTTGTGAGGTAGATAGAGTGCTTTAAGCCACTTCTCTATCAGAGATTATCAGCTCTTGACTGGAGTAGATTACCTGGGGCTAGTCGGTGGTTTGCTAAAATGCACAAACTCAAGTATATTCCATTTCTCCTTTTCCTCCCTGGAGTTTGGCCACCAAAACCTGGAGCTTAATGCTCTCAGATCTTGGGATATTTGTTTACAACTACCAGCACTTTCTTTCCACAATGCATGGCAGAGTTGCATAATCTCGATGTCCCAGACCAACACACAAGCACACACACACACGCGCACACACACACACACACTCACAAACACACACACAGTGGAAGAATAAAGGCACACCAATATTTACATGCACATTCTTAGAATTGCTGCACTCACTCCAGAGGGCTACTGTTTACATTATATTCCCTTAGCTCAGTGCCCTCTGGTGGACTCTAAAGTCCTTTGTTTGCTTGATGCAGATTTTTCCTCCTCTCCTCTTCACATCTTTCCAGGAAAGTCTCTCCTTTGAACACCTGGAAGATGAATTAATTCTCATCTCCTCCCATTCTCACTTCTTGGTTCTGGTCTATTCTTGTAAGATCACTTGAATATAAAAATCCACCAGTCACTCCTGGCCCTAGGACTGGCAGGTATCTGTCCTGACTGCAGAGTTCATAATCCCTATTTAATCAGAAGAAACACATCAGGTAAATAAAAATTTATTTATATATAAAACATTATATAAATTTAATACTTTATATAATATAAAGTAAATTATTCTGTGCCTGCTAAGGGGTAGCAGGCTGGAGGAACAGATGGCACCGTGGGACGTTGGTGAAGGGGAAGGTCACAGTGGTAGTGGGACTGGTGGTGGAATATTGAATACCTAAAATGACTATATTATGAACAACTTTGTAAGGCACGGTGTCTAAATAAACTTTCAAGTGGGAAAAAAGAAAAGTCCAAATATGAAAAAGTAAATGAATTAAATAACATTCAGAACCAGTTCTTCCAAACTCACCCCCTAATCCTCAGCTCAGAGTTAGCACAATTCAGTCTTTATTGCTTTTATTTGAGAATCTGTTTGCGTTTCCAAACCTCTGCATGTGTAATACAAGAGAATAAATATTTCATTGTAAGTTTAAAAGAATTAAAAACCCTCTTCAGTGGACAGAGTCCACAGGGCACCTAGTTCAGTAAACAGAAAATGCATTCATCCAGTTTGGGAAACATGCGCTTCTAGGTGGAGGCAGTGCAAGGTGTTGGGCTCACTTGTGCCACTAGACCTAAGTGGGCAGTGCACAGCCTAGGGGAACCATGCATGGCAGCCCTTCTCTGCATACATGGCAACCTAGCATGCAGAGCCAAGGATGAAGGGGTGGAAGTACTTCTGAGCCTTCTCTTGTGCTTCCATTCTGCATACATTCAAGCTCATTCCATAAACAAGGAAATTGAGACTCATAGAGGTGATGTGATCTATTAACAAGCTGCTCTCATTAGCTCAAAAACTGGAACGCATATACCAACTCCCACTGTCTCCCAGAATAAGGACTTTTAAAGAGATGCTTTCTGTCCACTTCCTCTTCTTTTTTTTGTTTCATTTTCTCAAGACAGACAAACTTTAAGAAAAACAACCCTACATCTTTGCATATGGTGTGGCAGCTTCCTGGCACACTCTGACTTAGTCTCCAGCCAAGTCCTCACTCTCTGGACTGCTCCTTCCTGCCCTGCCCCTCTTTTTCTGTCTCTGGAAAGTTCAGCTGAAGCAAGCAAACTTTGTCCTATGGGGGCTTCCCCGGCTGGCTGGCCTGGCTTCCTTCACAGATTCCCTTTTCTTCCCCTAGAAGTAACGTACTCTGGCCCTATCTGGAGG
The DNA here is from genome assembly GCA_021461705.1 of Cryptotis parvus. Lineage (NCBI taxonomy): Eukaryota > Metazoa > Chordata > Mammalia > Eulipotyphla > Soricidae > Cryptotis > Cryptotis parvus. The sequence goes on along the minus strand of JAJIBD010007237.1, from coordinate 47,256 downwards.
CCCTAGGGGCTCTGACTCAGGGTGGCTATTCTTGGAGATGTTGTCATTGTCATGAACACAAAGACTTGACAGAACCCCACCCCACCAGGTGTCCTTCCCAATCTTTCTTTGGAAATCATACTTTGTTCAAATTCTCTTTGTGTCTTTTCCTATCTCCGTGGCCTTCTGTAAGTTGTTCCAACTCTCAGAGTCTATAGAAATGAGACTCACACTCCGTTTCCATGAACTGAAAGAAATTATACCTCTTTCATGGGCATCATGGGCCAAATACATGTCGTCAAGGATGAGTCATTTGACTGCAATGGAAAATACCCTGGGAACTGGGGAGTGAGACCAGTCCCCCCTTTCTGAAGATCCCTCCATTAAGAAGAAACTTTCACTCATGATTGTCAGAGAGAGATGAGGCTGCCTGGAAACCCACAATCTCCAATCAAATCCTGGATCATGTTGTGGCTTTGTCTCTAGCCAGAGGCTATTGGCAAAACCTCCATGCAAATGGCTCATGCACTTTTAAATGTTGTGGTTTCTATTTGAATTACCCTCAGAGGAGGGGTATCATTTAAAATATTTTAGTTGTTGACTGGGCAATGATGTTCAACTGCTTTGCATGTATTGTGTGTTGCAGGATCCACATATTTGAAAAGTAATAGTGAGGGTTTGTTCCACAATGACAGATGTCTAGAAGGCTGTACCAATCTCATGCATTAGAAAGATATACTGTGGGAATAAACAGTACCTTCTGAATGAGTGATCAGCCAGATAGGCTCTTAGATTGTCGATTATAAATCTTAGGGTTAGCCTGTTTTATAGAAATATCAATGAGGTGTACTACAGTTGAATGACTCTCTGATGACCACAGTGATAGTGAGGGAGTACCCAGGCAGGTTCACTTATGAACCACTGTCAGAGAACTGCTGGGGTCCCCAAAAATATTAGGAAACGAATTCCCTTCTACCTCCAAAGCTGGCAGGGAATGGATGAAAACTCAGGAGTCCAGTGCAGTTCTAAAAGGCTTTTACTAAAACAAGCAGTTCAGGTACTGAGAGGTTATCATGTTCGTTCCTTCACCTCCTTTCAGCACACTGTTCTTTTTCAGAGTGATCATTTCCAACTATCATAGAAATAGTGGTCCCTTTTCTATCTCAACTGCCATCTCCCCAGCCCTTGAGGTGGGCTTCCAACCACAGACCAGTCTTTCTGGCCCTTGTTTCTACTGTCCTTGGGTATTAGTCTTATACTATGTTTTATTTTTATATTACACAGTGAGTGCATTTATTCTATGTCTGGGGGGCCTCTTTCCTTGTCAACACAAATGTTTTTCATTCCTTTTGAATTTTATGATTACCAATGAATAAATTTGCTGTAATTCATTTTGCCCTTTTGGTAGCCATATTTTTTTAAGTTTGGTTTTGTTTTGGTGCCAATACTTGGCAGTGCTCAGAGCATACTCCTGGAGGGCTCGGGGTACATATGAGGTGATCCTGAGAGGCCTCCACTGGGCCATTTCTGGCACAGGTACTGGACCTAGCAGGGATGGGGAGATGCAAAAGGTCAGACTGCACCCAGCGCCCAGGTGATCATTTCCATAGGGACATATTCTCATACTCAGCACAAGGTTGGCACAGAGAAGACATTCGAGGCTTTCGTTGAAAACTGTGGCAATTTGGGGCCGGAGAGATAGTACAGCAGGTAGGGCGTTTGCCTCGCACATGGCCAACCTACATTCTCTCTCCAGCAACCCATATGGTCCCTCAAGCACTGCCAGGAGTAATTCTTTATGAGTGCAGAGCCAGGAGTAACCCCTGAACACCACTGGGTGAGACCCACCCAAAAAAACAAAAAAAGAAAACTGTGGCAATTTAGTACAACAAGGTCAATCAGATTGGCACCTTTGACTTCCATGCAGTGGGGGTGAATCACAGAGAATGAGACAGACATAAAAGGGGACAAACATTGTCCAAGCTTTGGGTTTGCCTGGCAGCTAGGAGTGAGCTCACAGGTCACTTATTCAATATGATTTTGTTCTCTCACCCTGGCTCCTAACTTGTGATCCATTGTTTAGGTTGATAGACTTTAAGGACAAGACACACATGAAAATTCAGTGTGTATATTGAGAGTAGAAGCCGGGGCATTTCACATAGTCAGCAGGCACCCTTACAGTACGAAGTCCGGAAAATTCCCTGTTCTATTCTTCCTGTGTTGCTCTCTCCATCTGAAAGACCCAGAACCATTTTATTCCATCCTTCCTGGGCTTGTGCTTGCTGCCTGTCGTCTGTTCTTTCCTGGCTGCATTTTTGCTGCTCCAGTTTATCTTATAAGACCTTAACTACTTTATCCAGGGGACTATCCCCACCTTGGGGTTTTTGTTAGGGGATGATTCCCCACAGAAAAGAACTGAAGAAGGAAAGTCAGCGACCTCCCTGCCCCCCATCCCTACTTGCCCTCAGTTCCAGCTTTGCTGGTCTAGGACATGGATGTCAGTCAAAAGAGGGTGTCACCTTGGCACAAAAGACCTGTTTAAGTAATGATGTGGCATTACTGGGATACCATGGCATGGGGGGTGGTTTTTCCAGAAACGCCAGTTTCTGGGCAGGATATAATTTCTCTCTGTCCACCACTCACTTGTGTAAGAGCTCAGTGGGCAAAAGGGCATAAATTTCAGTGGTCCTCAATTCTGCTGTGATTTGACCAGAGGCTCCCAATAGCGGCATGAAGTTGGGGATCTTTCTTCTCCTCGTGACCCTCATTGTCCTCAGCTTTGAGGTACAGGAGTTACAAGCTTCCGTGAGACCCTTCCGAGTGCTGGGTAAGTGAAAGTGAGTGGGGGCAGAAGGCAGTCCAGAAGGCAGGTGTTGAGGAACTGTGTGTATGGGGTGGGACCGGGACAAGAGAAGGAAAAAGGACAGAGGGAAGGATCTAGACAGAAACCCCCCGAGACCCCACATTGCAGAGGTCTCTAAGTCTCCACCGTGCCGTCCTCCTCACCCCAAGGATCTTCCCTGGTCACCTTCCCTCTCCCCCTTGACATCTCAGTGACCACCTGGAAGTACCCCCTTCACCCTGACAGGCAACCTGGACCACAGAGAGAAGATATTTTCTTAATCTTGTTAAGCACGAATCATTCCCTTCTCTTCTTTCTCTTCTACTACCAACATTCTCAAAGGAGCACTCAAAATGCTGTCCCAGCAATCCTGTAACATGTTCCTTAGGCCCTTAGAAGACAGAAAACTGGGGCCGGAGCGATAGCCCAGCGGGTAGGGTGTTTGCCTTGCACGCAGCCGGCCAATGCCTGCCCGGGTTCGATCCCGGCATCCCATATGGTCCCCTGAGCACTGCCAGGAGTAATTCCTGAGTGAAGAGCCAGGAGAAACCCCTGGGCATTGCCGGGTATGACCCAAAAAAAGCAAAAAAAAAAAAAAAGAAGAAGAAGAAGAAGAAGAAGACAGAAAACCATGTCCGTGGTCAATCCCTCACTCCCCTAAAACTTCCTCCTGGGTCCCATGGACAAAACCCTTGGCTCTCCTCATACCCCAAGCCTTTTAGCAATGCTTGCCTCTCCGTCATTCCTCACGCTTCTCTCCCTGATTAGCCCCACTCTTTCTTGTCCATTTTTCCTAAAGAAAAGGGTTTAACTCTTATTCCTCTCTCTCCTTTGCTTGTCTTTCCCTCTGTCAAACTAGTTGCCAAATACCATCCATTTTCAGAAACTGTCTCCATGCTTCCTTGTGTCTTCCCTGTCTCTATACACAAATTACCTAGGCATGGGCCAAGCAGCGCTCCCTGCCCCCTTCTGAAACTTGCTTGTTGGATCCTTTCGCTGTTCTCTCACCAGAATAAACACTAAAAGTCAACAGTAATTGTGTCCCTCTCCTTACGTGTCAGTTGACATCCAAATTCCTGTGGTCCTCAGGAGCCATCCTCTATGGCATTGGAAGCTGCCTCCTCTTCCTGTTCTGTGTTCTACTTTTTCCCCCAATTCCTTATTTTTATCCAACTTTACCTTTGCCATTCTCTTCATTCCTTGCATTTCAGGGTGAGGAATGAGGCAGACGAGGTGCCTGAAGCATAGACTTTAAGGAGACTCTCAGATTTGTAAAGGACCTTCAGACCCATCCTGCTGCTCATCCTTCTTGTGAATTTTTCTAGTAATTCTTCCCTCTTATCATGGCACTCCCAACCTGCCTTCTACAGACACCTACCCCCATTCAAGATTTTTTGGGGGTTTACATCCGGTAATGCTCAGGGGTTACTCCTGGCTTTCCACTCAGAAGTCACTCCTGGTGGGCTTGAAGGATCATATGCCATATCAGAAATTGAACCCAGGCCAACCAACATGCAAGGCAAGTACTGTCTCAAGTACTATTTGCTGTACTATCTCACTGCCTGCCCCAATATTTAAAAAGGAGGGGCTGTCATGACAAGTACAATGGTTAGGGTACTTGCCTTGCATGTGGACAGCCCAGGTTTGAACTCCAGTATCCCGCATGGTTCCCTGAGCACCGCCCAAAGTAACTCCTGAGTGCAGAGCCAGGAATATGCCCTGAGCACCGCTGGATGTGACTCCAAAACAAAAAAATTAAAAGTAAAAAGTTCAATCTTTCCTCCAGCTTCTGAAACATATGAAATGTGTAATAAAAAATAAAAATCATGGCTTTCTATATAGAGATGAATGACTTGCTTTCAACGGGAAACTATGATAATGAATATTATTTTGCAAGTAGTCAGATATAAATCAGGTTACATACTGAACTAAAAACCCATAGGGATAGTCCAGGAGTTAAGGCACTTGCCTTAAATGTGGCAGACCCAAATTTGATCCCCAGTACCATATATAGTCTCCAAGCCTGACTAGGAGTGATCCCAGAAACAAGAGCCAGGAGTAAGCCCTAAGCACTGCCAGGTGTAGCCAAACTCCTCTTTCCCACAAGAAAAACATAGACTTGGTCCCTTAATCAAGGGCTGGTGCCTGTCTGGCTGGGCTGCAGTGAGTTTTCAGCTGGGCTGTTCTGACAGGTGTCTGTGCGGAGTTTTGCAGAGGTGACTGGGATTGTGACTTGGGTGAGCGTTGCGTCAGCAATTGGTGTGGCCACATCTGCTCTACAGTCTGAAGGCAGGTAAAGACATGGACCACCCCACCCTCCATGCCCCCTCAAGCCCTTGGTCTTGGTGAGACATTTCAGAAATAGGAGGGACAGAAGCCTGTCTTTCTGTGGCCCCTCCCTCCACAACCACCTTCCCTAGAAGCATCTCTCTTCAAAACCTATTTTGAAGGTTTCCAAGCCTTCAAAATAACTTCATTACCCAGTATATCATGGGGATAAATTATACTCTTTCTTGGGCAAAAGCAGATAAAAATCACCTGTTATCCCCATCCCTAATAATCTGTTTGATCGATACTTTTGTGCTAAATTAAACACCTACATAAATATATCATATGTACACAAAATACTAAACTTTGTTGCCTAATTTATTAGTTCACTTAAAAACAATCAGTGAATAGTCTTTAATATTAGTTCTGATGTGACTAGGAGTTCCTTCCCTGTCAGAAGACCCAGCAGCCCTGAAATCCTCTGGCATATAGATGGCCCAGCACTGCAGATAATATTGAAAAGATGCCAAGTCACTGAATTGTCCCACTTAGATTGATCTCTTGGATGATATAACTCTGTGACCTTTTGGTTCTGATGCATCTGCAGAATTATCTTTAGTGGCTTCCTGGAAGTCCATCTAAATGCACATAGACATAGCAATGTTCATTAATACACATTCAATATATTTCTTATTGGTTTGTTACTTCTATGGAATGACAAACACAAAATTTGCATAGTATATATGCACTTTTTAATTTTTATTATAACACCATGAAGTTTACAAAGTTGTTCAAAATGCAGTTGTTTCAGGCATGCAATATTTTAACACCCTATCCCACTACCAGTGTAACCTTCCATCCACCAATATTTCCAAATTTCCATCCACCACGAGAGTTTACTGAGCTGGTTGGTGCCTGTGAAGCTGTCTATATTATTGTTTTCATGCACTGAGTTTGGTGAGCTTCTATGGAACTTTCCCATCAAATCTGTTGTGCTCCAACTTGACTAGTTCTATGACATTTGGGTTGTCATGTGCTCCAAGAGTTATCAAACTGGAACAACTTGGTGACTTGGAGATCTTATAAGGTTCTTTTATGAAGAAGTTGGGCAATTTCATGCTGGAGGTTGTCAGGTGTGGGTGGGGCAGCTCAGCATCTAGACAGAAAAGAGAATTTCCCACCCACATTCTGAGAAGGCCCCAGAGTTCTGTACCAGACAGTTCTGCCTGGACGATGATTCAGCAGATAATGTTCTTTTCGAGATTAGTTTGGTGTACTGCTCTTATGAGTTTCCTTGGAATAAATCATAAGTAGAATTGATGATCAAAACACATGCTTCATTTAAGCCTTTGATGTGCATTGTTATATTTGACTTATGAGAACACCACACTTCTCTGTAAAAAAATATTTCAGGGATCTCACATGATAATTTATTTTCAGTTGCCATGAGCATTAAAAAACACAAAATCAGGATTGAAAGCTATCATCATTCAGTGTTTAGAAAATGAAGTTGTACTAAATGCAATGATATTAGCAAACATTTGAAAAACTGAAACAACATTTTTGTGTAACATATCATTCAACCAGTCAACCCACAATCCTTGGGGTGCTGATGAATGTGCTGGCTCCTTGCTAGTTCTTACTGACCACCTGCCCCCCCACCCCAGAAAAGGGAACTGCCTCTTGGTCATTTTCTATGGTTCCAGGTCCTTTGTATAGCATGTCTCAAATAGACTTTCATTGTTGTTGTTCTTCATTTCTTAGATGAAGACTTACCTTAAGGGTCAATCCCTTGCTCAAAACTAAGGCTGCCTTATTGGAGTTCCAAACTACAGAGATGTGAACATTTGAAGCAACTTGCCCAGAAAGACAGATGAAAATGGGAGAGGCCTCTGACTGGAAATTACAAGGGATGGGAAGGGGAAAGGGAAAGCTGTTTCTTAAATCATCACATTAAAATACCTTTGTGATCTGCTCATTATCATGACCATTTTTGATTCAAGAATACCAAGGTTTAGAGAAATTGAGCAATTTTCTCGTATTTAGTAGATAAGTGTCATGGTGTTTGTTAAGTCAAACTCTGTATGTGTCATATAGTATGGTGGTGGTTTGGAACTCAGACTGACTTTCAAACTCAGGCCCACCATGCAAATCAACTGTGTGGCTTCCAGCAGTGTCTAAGTCGGGGGCCCTTGCCAGCAGCCCCCAGCACAAATGAGGAAGACCTAGATCTTGCCAGACTTAAGGCCTTGCCAACTTTATCCCTGTGGAAAAAGGAGAGAGGGATGGACTTGGGAGAAACTCTGCCGTGCTGCTGCTAAGAAAGACACCAATTGCAGCAGGGAGTTCTGGATAGCAGTACTCATTTTACTGAACACAGTTTAAGCCTTTTATACAATATTTGGGTGGAGGGGATACAAGCACAAATCACATGGCATTTGCAAGCTCCCGGGCCATTGCAACAGAAAACAATCACAGATTTAGCATTTGTGAGGTAATATTTCAAGGTTACAATCACTGAATTACATATTCCTGTATCAGAGGTCAGATGACCAGTCACATTCTGCCTCACTTTAGCTCGGATAAGCACAGATGTTTTGGGTGTAACCATATGGGCAGGGCATTTTTTCTGGATCCTGCCCTTAGGGCCTTGTGGCAGGAAAGTGCTGGACCCTAAGGCAAGCAGCTCAGAACCCAACATCCTAACCCTACTGTGCATCAGGTTCTTCATCTATGTCATAGTTTATGCTGCAGAGATTGGCGCGCGTTAAAGAAGCTCCTGTAAAGACTCTGAATAGCGCCCGCACATAGGAAACATTCACCAAATGTTAATCATGCTTATTATTATTAACAAATAGATGGGCTGATAACCCTTAGTCCTCATTTCCTAAGACTCTAAAATAAGATTAAGGTGCTGGAACTGATAGTACAGCAGGTAGAGTATTTTGCCTTGCACACAGCTGACCATCTCTCGGGTTTGATCCTTAACACTGAGTTAGAAATAAGCCTAATGCTGGGTGGGTGTGGCCCTAAACACTAAAGGAATGAATAAAAAGTTCTTTGGTGTTTTGGGGGAGTGGTGGGGTGGGGGTTGGCAAGAAGGAGGAGGACTGAACCATGTCCAGCTATGCTCAGGGATTACGTCTGACTCTGCGAGGGATCACTCCTGGTAGAGCTCAAGGGCTCTATGTGGTGCCAGGATTGAACCCAGCTTGGTCATGTGTATAAGGCAAAGTGTTTTCTTACACTGTCTGTGCTGTCAGTCCAAGAGCAAAACGTTAATTAATTAACCAATCAATTAATTAATTGCTTGCTTGCTTCTTGGGTCATATCCAGCAATGCTCAAGGGCTACTCCTGGCTCTGCACTCAGGAATTACTCCTGGCAGTGCTTGGGGTACCATATGGGAAGCCAGGGGATTGAACCTGGGTCGACTGCTTATAAGGCAAATGCCCTACCCACTGGACTATTGCTCCAGACCCCAGAAAGTTATTTTAAAAGACATATACACTCATATAGCAAGTTTTAATCATATTTTTTGGTCACACCCTGCGATGCTCAGGGGTTACTCCTGGCAGTGCTTGGGGGATCATGTGGGATACCAGGGATCGAACCGGAACATCCGCGTGCAAGGCAAATGCCCTACCTGCTGTGCTATTGCTCCGGCCCCATGGTTTTTGAACCTTACATTCTTTTTTTTCTGTGTTTTTTTTTTCTTTTTGGGTCACACCCACCAATGCTCAGGGGTACTCCTGACTCTTCGCTCAGGAATTATTCCTGGTGGTGCTCGGGGACCATATGGGATGCCGGGGATCGAACCCAGGTTGACTGCATGCAAGGCAAAAGCCCTCCCTGCTGTGCTATTGCTCCGGCCCCCTTACCTTATATTCTTTTTGGGGGTTCATCAATAAATGCTGGATTTAGAGGTGACTACAAGAGTATGCCACCCGCACAGCAGAGCCTGGCAAGCTACCCGTGTCGTATTTGATATGCCAAATACCAGTAACAATCATAGACCTCATTCCCATGACCTGATGGAATGGTTTGAGGCTCTTTATGTTCCTGGAGCAAGCAGATGCCCTTGGACTCTACTAGCATGAGACAGGACATATGGAGATGTTACTGGTGCCCGCTCGAGCAAATCAATGATGAGCGAGAAGACAGTGATACAGCTGACCTGGGTTCAATCCCTGGCATCTCATACGGTCCCCCTAGCACTACCAGGAGTAATTTCTGAGTGCAGAGTAACCCCTGAGCATGGCCAGTTGTGACCCAAAATAGCAAAATAATAATAATGATATAATATTGAAAGCTAATCTTCTGGGCTGGGGAGATGGCTGAAACAGATACATTTGTATGGTTCCCAGAACATGGACCAAAAACCCTAAACAAACAAAAAAGGAATATATAAAGGAAGGAAATCCTCTTTCCCAGCCTTTCCTAAATCATCTCAATACTGAAAACCAGATTTTTCAGTTATTTTTCCTAGTGCAAAAATGTGGTAGGCAAAAACAGACTTACACTTTCTGTTCTACTTTCTTCACAAGTGCAGACTTAAGATTCAACTAGCCTGCTTAACTGTCTATGTAGCCCTTATAAAAACATTTAAACTCTTTAACATTTCTCTTGTTTAGAACACTTAAACATTTTTAACTGTAAGAAAATAGTATATTTCCCTCATTTGGATGCTAAAACAAAGTGTTTTCACAAATATCCCTTTTAATTTCCACATCAACTAAACAGAAAGCAAATAGAGAGGTCTGAATAAATAAAAGTGAATCCAAGCATTCTTTGAGTCTGTATTATGGGGTGCCCACCACAACCCCGGTTCTTCATAATGCTCACAATTCGTAAGTTAAAATAGGCTACAGATCATGGTAATCGTTTCAAAGGACAGAAACGTTGCAAATTAAAGGTGAGGGTGGCTTGCTACCTAAAAGTTCACTTTAGTTATGATGATCCAGATTCTATAAGGTTAAAAAAAAAAAAGCAACGAAATTAGCAGGGTTTCTTTTTTTTTTAAATTTTTTACTATACCACCGTGAAACAAACAATTACAAAGGTGTTCACAATGGTGGTTCTTGGTAATACAGTATTCCAGCACCCATCCCTCCACCAGTGCCCCATTTCCACCACCAATGTACCCCCCCCCTCCCAACCACCCCCAGGCTGCCTCAACAGCAAGTAGTCCTGTTTCCTCTCTTTCTCTCTGTCTCTACATCTCTCTCCCCTCGTTTTACACATTGTGGCTAGCCCTGCAGATATTTAGAGTTTATCACTTAAGTCTCTTTGTGTATATTCAATGGTGAGTTTTTTTAAAAAAATTTTTTTATTATACCACCGTGAAACATACAATTACAAAGGTGTTCAAAAAAAGGTGTTCATAATTGGTTCTTGGTAATACAGTATTCCAGCACCCATCCCTCCACCAGTGCCCCATTTCCACCACCAATGTACCCTCCCCTCCCACCCCCAGGCCGCCTTAATAGCAGGTACCCCAGTTTCCTCTCTTTCTCTCTCTATCTCTCTCTGTCTCTGCATCTCTCTCCCTCTTATTTTACACTCAATGGTGAGTTTTAATCTGCCATTACCATTTCCCACATTTAGTAAAACACTGGTATCTATTTATATCCTATTAATGAATGCAGTCAACCAGCAGCGGGACAACCTAGTAGGGTAGTTTCATGTTCAGTCACTGGGTAGTTATGAGTCTGGGACAATACAAAGCAAATACAAAGCAAAAAAAAGATTAAAAAAAAAAAAAAGAGAAAGCAGACTCTAATCTGAAATACTTTAGACACACCCAGAACAAACTTTCTGGCACACAAAGCGAGTCCCCACTTTTCAGTTAAGGCTCGAGGCGAACTGGAAGGTGAATGTATCACTGCACCACTGTCTTCCCATTCATCGTTGATTTGCTCGAGCCAGCACCAGTAACATCTCCATATGACCTGTCTCATGCAAGGTAGAGCCCAAGGGCACCTGCTTGCTCCAGGAACACAAAGAGCCTCAATCCATTCCATCAGGTCATGAGAATGAGGTCTATAATTGTTACTGGTATCTGGCATATCAAATACGACACGGGTAGCTTGCCAGGTTCTGCCATGCGGGTAGCATACTCTTGTAGTCTGATCTGTTCTTATCAGGCAGAAATACTGAGCTTAAAAGGGACAGGACCAGGAGAAAACTTCAATGGCATGGCGAATTTTAGTTGCCAAGGGTTCTCATGATGTTGCTGAATCCCAGGAGAGTAAACGGGAGCAGGGCTCTTACTATCTCTGCAACTACAGGACTCGGCGAGTGTCCGAGGACTGACCGGACCAGCTGGATGGACAGCTGGTGCCCTCTGCTTAAGCTCCTCCTACAGAGGGGCACCTTTCTGTGCCACGTTGGAATTTGGCCTTTAAAAATTTGTTTTTTCAGAAATTTTCTGTCAATATATCACCCGCGTGCTATAGTACAGTGTATAGTACAGTGTTTTGTAATCAATGGCCTAATGCTAATGTGTTTCCGCGCTTATTCCTGGCAGTGGCGAGGCCCGCATCTGAGAAAAGGTCCAGGGAGTCCCAAACAGGGTCCCAATGCGACGTTTCCGGGACTGGAGTGGATTCAGTTCCGGTGCCGGAAGAGGCGGGCCTGCGTGTACCCCGGAAGCACTTCTCCGGTGTGCTGGGAAGATGGCTGCCGTGCAAGTGGCCGGCGCGCTTCTTGGCGGGCCACTCCGAGGCGAGTCGCAGGGCCGCTCTCTAAACCCGGCGACGGGTTCCGCTGCCTGTCGGCCCGACTGCACGCCCTGCGCCCGGATGACAGCAGCTCCGCCCGCACCGAGATCCACCTGCTCTTCGACCAACTCATCTCCGAGAACTACAGCGAGGGCGGCGGCGGCGTGGCCCCGGAGGTAGGCGGCGCCCGCGGGGCAGCGGTCTGCAGACCCCGACCCTCGCGGCGGGGACCTTGGCGGATTGCCCCCCGCCTGCCCGTCCCGGCCGCATTGCTGAGCTCCGGGCGCGTTCGCTGCTGTCCTGGAAGAAGCCGCAGTGATGGGCTCACTCGCCTCTTCCAACACCCAATTAGTCACAACGCCGCCCGCCCGCGGCACCCTGTGCACCCTCTCCTACCCTCTCTCTCGTGCACCCCAAGCGCTTTGCCTCTGATGAACTCACCACTGCCGCGCAGGACGTAGCCCACGCGCCTCGGCGTTGACTCTTACTGTGGGAAGTTGGTAGAATTCGAATGGTAGAATTCTGATTTCAAAAAACTTAGAACCGAAATTTATGGCATAGTCCCAGCACTCTCTCTCTCTCTCTCTCTCTCTCTCTCTCTCTCTCTCTCTCTCTCTCTCTCTCTCTCCTCCTTTTCCCTCTCCCTCTCTCTCTCCTCTCTTCTTCCCCTCTCCCTTCATTCCCTGCCTTTCTTCTCTATGCCAGCCTCATACCTGTGCCTCTTTCGGAATTTACTTTGCCTGTGGGGGCTCACACTTTGCAGTGCCCGGGCCCTGGCTCCACTTTCAGAAGCACTCCTGTCTGTGCTCCATGAGCCACATGTGGTGCTGGGGATTGCCTTGGTAGCAATAGAATACACAGTAGAAGGTCCTTAATTTGGAGGCGGAGCAATAGTACAGCACCGCCCAGGGCATTTGCTTTGTACAGGACCTACAACCTTCCAGGGACCTTTGGATTCTCAGCTTCCCATATGGTCCCCGGAGCACTGCCAGGAGTAACCCTGAGCATTGCACTACAAGGTGTGACCCAAACTGTTAAAAAAAAAAGTTCCTTAACTTTACTGACGAGCCCAGATTGCTTTCATTCTTTGGGGTGATATTACTTACACACATCAGCCCTTGACTACCACGCTTACCGAATTCCCTCAGTCTGACCCAAAAATGCCACTGTTCTTTGATCCTCAGAGGTACCTCACATGCCGCAGTTTCTAACATGCCTAAGGCACAGGTACCTCACATCCAGATTTTAACATGCCTAAGGCACAGGTACCTCACATGCTGCAGTTTCTAACATGCCTAAGGCACAGGTACCTCCCACGCCGCAGTTTCTAACATGCCTAAGGCACAGGTACCTCACATGCCGCAGTTTCTAACATGAGTACTTATCGCCGTCCTTGAAGTCCCCCAGCTCATCCCCTGACCCACCCCCATCCCCTGACCCACCCCATCCCCTGAGAGTGTTCATCCCACCCGAATCACACAGATACAGAGGCTGCATCTTCCATTTTCCTCCCTCCTAGGTCCTTACACCAACCCACATTCTTCAGAATCTGTCCCTTGACTATGTCTCAGTTATTCCCGCCCTCCACTTCCTGTGCCTTAGGCCTGTGGCAGTGTGACTCCCAGACTGTGGTTCATGCTGTTTAATGGCAAGACAGGACTGTTCTGAGAAGATCATGGTTAGGCAACTTTGTCAAGGGTGAACATCATCCTTCAAATCAAACCAAAGTTTGCTCAAAAATTACCTCTCGGGCCAGAAAGGTGGCTCGGTGGGCAGAGCACATGCTTTGCATGCAGGTTCCCTGGGTTTGATCCCTAGTACCAAGCGAGCGGTCCCCATGTACAAAGAAAGGAGTCATCCGCAGAGCATTGTGAGATAGCCCCAAGACAAAATAGCCTCCACAAGACCTCTTTAACCACTATGTTTTCTCATTAATTTTGCTTTAATCACTTGAGACTATTTCTATCTCCTTTACTAGATTGTTAGCTATTTGAGGTTTGTGGACGTTTGTTCAGCTCTGGAAGGGTAGGACCTTGCCTGTGGTATGTGGCGCACAGTGTCACTGAGAGTCTCTCACTGGAATCAGAATTGATCAACTCATTCTCCACTCTGGAGACTGGCCCACATCTCAACCTGAGACGTGTGTTCTTGGCCTCTTCCCCTCTCGAGAAGCTTATGTCCTCTTGATCATGTTTCTCTTTGTCCTCACATTTCTCCAAGTATATGTATTTTAGTTTTTGTCCCACACCTGGCAATGGTTTAGGACTTATTCCCTGGCTCTGCACTCAGGAATTTCTCTTGGTAGTACTCAGGGGACCATGTGGGATGCAAAGGATTGAACTCAGCTCGGCTGTATGCAAAGCAAGCACTTTACCTGCATATTACATTGCTCTGGCCCTATCTGTAAGTACATTTCTTAAACTTTCATTAAAAAAGATCAATGCAAGGGGCAAAAGTGACAGTACAGTGAGGGAGTGTTTGCCTAGCACATGGTTGGCCCAGGTTTGAACCCTAGCATCCCATATGGTCCCCTGAGAATGGCCAGGGAATAACTCCTGAGTGCAGAGCCAGGAGTGACCCCTGAGCATCTCTGGGTGTGACCCCCAAAAAAAAAAAAACAGTGCAGGAATGAATTGTATAATTTGCAAATAGGTCTTTTTTTTTTTTTTTTAGAAACTCCTCAGTGTTACATCACATTCATAAAAGTGTCTTCACAGTGGCATAGAGAATCTGGTACCCCATAAGGATTTCTGTGGTGTGTGCTGTTATATTCAAAGCCTGTCTCTACATGCGTTGCCCGTGCGGAGACACCAGTCTCCAGCCTGACCAAGAACATTTGAAGCTTTCCCTTTCTTAACACTTAGGATTTTCATGTGCTCATTTTATGTTTCTGCCTCAAGTTTCATCTCTCCCCATTTGGAGTGTGAACAAACACTTTCCATTTGGCTGTGGGTGTGGTCCTTTTCACCGATCTCAGGTATATGACCTTTCTTTGCTTTTTCTTAGGATGTCAGTGCGCTCCTTGTTCAAGCTTGCCGACTGGTGCCTCTTAATCAGAACCATCTTGTCAGCAAAGTGTCTCAACTTATCCACCACTTACTTAATAGACTACAGGTAATCATATATGTAGCTATGGAATTTAGACCATGTGCTTTGGGAATAAGTAAATGCTTTTGAAATACTATATTTGTGCTAGATATGATGGGCCAGCCTTCTGAGAAATGCCTTAATGCGAATGATAGCAAAACAAATCAAATGAACCCCCCAAAATAGCTTTTGTGCTCCTCTAGCAGTTTGTTCATTGGAGCTGTTATTGTTTGGCTTAAGAAAAATATCGTGTAGGGATTGGAGTGATAGTACAGTCTTAGATAATACTAGATGTTAGGAACAGGTCCTTCCCAGGATCTTTCTCATTTATACACTGTATACAGTTCTAGGCAGGCTCTAACCGAAAACCATCATCCCAGTAAGCCTAGCAAGAAGCCAGAGCAATCCCCACATCATGAGGTCAGTCATTCTCAACATCCAGACTCCACAGTTCCTCACAGCTCCACCCAAGAGAAAACCTGATTTTTTCCCCTTTAAGTTTCATCAGTAAATACTCAAGATGAGAGCCTTCTACTGAGAGTATACCACCTACAGGCAGAGCCTGGCAAGCCACCCGTGTTATTTTTGATATGCCAAAAACCAGTAATAACTATGGACCTCATCCCCATGACCTGAAGGAATGGTTTGAGGTTCTTCATGCTCCTGGAGCGAGCAGATGCCCTTGGGCTACTCTTGCTTGAGACAGGGCGTATGGAGATGTTACTGGTGCCCTTGAGCAAATCAATGAACAACGGGAAGACAAGTGATACAAGTGATAGCAGTTTGTTCATTGGAGCTGTTATTGTTTGGCTTAAGAACAATATCGTTTAGGGATTGGAGTGATAGTCCAGCAGGTGGGGCTCTGGCCTTGCATGCAGCTGAGTAGTTCCGTCCTCCCTTCGCACTGTCAGGAGTGATCCCTGAGTGTAGAGCCAGTCAGCCTGAGTGATGCCGGGTGAGGCACAAAAACAAAACAAAAAAGGAAAGCCTTAGATTCTCAAGTCTTATCTTGAAGGGAAGGGTGTTGGAACATTGTACACTGATGAAGGGAAGGGTGTTGGAATATTGTACACTGATGAAGGGAAGGATGTTGGAATATTGTACACTGATGAAGGGAAGGGTGTTGGAATATTGTATGACTGAAACCCAATCATGGACAACTTTGTTTATCTCACAGTGATTTAATTAAAAAAAATTTGAAAAACAAAAAAAAATACCTGTTATCGTTATGTGGATTTAGACGCTTTTGACTACAAGAATGAGAAAAAGAAAACCCAGAATAGCTTAACTATTTAAGAACAGAACAACTGTCTCACATCTCAAGCCTGGAAGGGAGGCCGCTCCAAATAAGAGATTTTATTAGCCTCTTTCCCTGCCGCCTTCTCTGTTCAAGGCACACAGGGTTATACTCAGGGGGCTTCTCCCAAGTGTTTGTGGAGCATTTGATGTATGTAAGGAACTTGGCTGAGCTAAGAAATTAGGAATTGGGGCCAGAGCGATAGCACAGCGGGTAGGGCGTTTGCCTTGCATCGCGGCCAACCTGGATTTGATTGCCCGGCATCCTGTATGGTCCCCGAGTACCGCCAGGAGTAAATCCTGAGTGCAGAGACAGGAGTAACCCCTGAGCATCGCTAGGTGTGGCCCCAAAAGAAAACAATTAAGAATCAAGAAATGTACTCTGAAGAGATAGTATAACAGCTAGGGTGCTTTCCCTGCATGCAGCTGACCTGGATTTGATCCCGGCATTCCACTATGGTCCCCTTTGCCTGCCAGGAGTGATCCCTGAGCATAGAGCAGGGGTAAGCCCTCAGCCCCTCTGGCTGTGCTCCAAAACCCCTCATCCTCCCCTCACCTCAAGAAATTAAGGAGGATCCCATCTTAATGTCTGCATTTAGTACTGTACTATCTATAACATGCATTAATCGCGTGCCTGTATATGTTGCCATGCAATGTGAAATGGTTAGTTTAAGGAAAAGTTGCCAGGTGTGCGCTGGAGGGACTGGGGGAGTGAGCAAGCCCTAGGGCAAGGAGACAGTCCTGTCTTTATCAAACTTTCAAGGCCTTAGAACTGTCCTTTTTGACATAGAAAGAATGGCAACACATACGCACACACACACACACATGCACGCGTGCGCACACAGTCTTTACAGGGTTTGACTCAGTTGAGCATACCTATCTGAAAAGCACTAAGCTAGTGTTTGAGAAACTGGAACATTCGTGTTTTCCCTCCGTCACCAGGTCATTGTGGGCGAGCAGAACTTGGATTTCCTGCTGGCATATACTATCTCAGCCCTTCACCAGTGTAGTTCCTGGACACACATGAAAATCCTGCAAGCCCTGGCAGCTGTGGTGTACTGCAATGGCTCGAGAGTGTCACGGGTAGCTTGAACCACGTTCTTTCTTTCTTTCCTGGAGAAGGGAGGAGCCCGGTTCTAGAACTCACCCGGCCTGTGGTGGGCTATGTTCTGCCACTAATCAGATGTGTAACCTTAAACCACCCTTATTCTTCATCCCTAAGCTTCCTTTATCTCTAAGCTTCATCTCTAAGTCACTTGATGTCAAGTGATCAAGCTTCCTTTGCTCCCGCTATTAAATTCTTCCTCTTAAAAAAAAGTTCAGATCAAATCGAAGGATTCTGAGATGGAAGTGAGATCATATTTAAAGTGCAAGGGGCGCGGAGCGATAGCCCAGCGGGTAGGGCGTTTGCCTTGCGCGGGCGGCTCGTGCCAGCCGGGCTTGATCCCGGCATCCCATATGGTCCCCGAGCACCGCCAGGAGTGATTCCTGAGTGCAGAGCCAGGAGAAACCCCCTGAGCATTGCCGGATGTGACCCCCAAAAAAAAAATTTTTTTTTAAATGAGGTGCATGACACTTCGTTAATGCCATTGCCCTTTATGCTGTCAAGGACTAGTGTCCACTGAGGCGGGAATGATGATCTTCCGGCTCTCTGGTGTGCCTTTGTGCGTCTGTCTAAAAGTTATGTGGGGTTTGTCTTTTCAAACTTATTTACCCTTTGGTTTTAAACAAATTTATTTTTTTTTGTTTAAAAAGTAATATTTTCCTGGCAGCTTCTCTTGGATTAACATCGACTATTCTTTTTTCAGTATCTCCCAGACTTGCTAGGCAAGACAGGACTACTGGTGAAGTTGAGTGACTTGACTCAGCCCGACCCTGAAGTCAGGAGAGCTGCGGTGCACTGTATGACAAACTTATGTCTCAGGTGCGGGGGAGCCCGCAAGGGCCTCGGAGTCCGTTGAAGGTTGTTCAGTCTGAGTCAGAGACAGCTTAAAAGAACTGAACAGCCTCTGCAACGTTCTTTTTTTTTTTTTTTTTTTTGCTAATGAAGTCCTCTTGGGTCTAGAGTGATAGTATAGTGGGTAGGACACTTACTTGACCTTATGTGGCTGACCCAGTTTGATTCACAGCGCCATATAAGGTCCTCTAGTACTGCCAGGAGTGATCCCTGAGCGCAGAGCCAAAAAGTAAGCCCTGAGCACTGCTGGTGTGGCCCAAACCCCGAATAATAATATAATGATAATAGCGTCTTGTATGATTCTTTTTTATTTATTGTAATACCGATTATAAAGAAAGCTTATAAATAAGTGAAGGAGGAAAATAGATTAGGACCCTGTTCTTCACATGTAGTAAAAGTGATACTCTGTGCAGATTGTCAAGGTTCTGTTTACTCCTGGTATAAATTCTTACGTGTCTCTTAGAAGGACATACTGTGGTGAGATTTAGCTCTCACAATCACAATCACAATCTTCTCGTTCATCATCTATTTGCTAGAGCGGGCACCAGTAATATCTCCATATGTCCTGTCTCATGCTAGTAGAACCCAAAGGCATCTGCTTGCTCCAGGAACATAAAGAGCCTCAAACCATTATATTAGGTCATGGGAATGAACTAATATAATTGTTACTGGTATTTGGCATATCAAATACTACGACGAGGAGCTTGCCAGGCTTGCCGTCGCGGGTGGCATACTCTTGTAGTCACCTCTAAATAAAGCATTTATTGATGAACCGCATGGCCCCTAGCGGCCGCGCCAGCCGGACTGTGAAAGTCTGGTCTGCTGGGTAGAGTTGTGTTGAGAGGGAAGTCCGGATGTGGAAAATGGCGGCCCCCATGGAGTAGGGGGGTCGTCCTGGCTTGTTGTGAGGCTCTGCTGGGGTGGCAGTCCAGGGCTAGAACCTGCCATGTCTCCCGGGTGCCTCATGAGCGTCTGGGCACAGGGAGAGCAAGTAGCAGCTCTGCCCCAGAGACTCCCCAGAGACTCTCTGTCTGAGAGTCTCTGGTTCAGCATACCTGGGCGGATTGAAAAGAAAAAACTGCTGCAGGGTGGGTGTCAATGATCTGGGCTGTGAAAGACTCTCAGACATGGGGCAGAGCTGCTACTTGCTCTCCCTGTGCCCAGCCGCTTATGAGGCACCCAAGAGGCATGGCAAGTTCTAGCCCTGGCCTGCCACCCCAGCAGAGCCTCACAACAAGCCAGGCGACACCTCGACTCCATGGGGGGCCGCCATTTTCCACATCCGGACTTCCCTCTTGTCACAACTCCACCCAGCAGACCAGACTTAACTCTCAAGGTGAATTTTTTTCTAAGAAAATGGAACCAATCCCAGATGTCCAGTTCTGGGTTCACGCAGTGGGCAGCCAATGGCACAGAGCAGAGCTTCTGTGTGACCCCCCTGTCTGCCTTGCCTGCTGTTGCCTACGGGGCACGCAGGTTTGGCTGAGTGATTCTAAGGGTCCTCCTTATCTCCCCTCTTACAGCTGTGAAGCAGTTTCAAGGCAACTGCGGGAAGGTTTCTCTTTCTGCATACGTCTACAAAGGCTTCTCTGACTTCTCCCTGGGAAACTTGGCTTCTTCCTCTCATGCCAGTGTTCGTGTCTGACTCACACAGTATCACTTAGCCAGACTTGCTGAGCTCAGCTTTGATAGTCTGTTATTGCTATTTTTATTTTTAAAAATTTGGGGGGAGTTTTGGGGCCACACCTGGCAGTCCTTGGTGCTTACTCTCTGTGCTCAGGGATTGCTCCTGGCAGGGCTTGGGGGACCCTAGAGGGTGCTGGAGAGCAAGCCCCAGTGGGCAGCACGCAAGGCAAATAGCCTACCTATGCTGTTGCTCTTTTAATTTCTCCCGTAAGCCCCATTCACGGGGGCCGCATCCTAGTGGTTTTCTGTGTGTTTAGTGTGCCAGGACAGCCGTACCTGGAGGAGCCCTACCAGAGTGTCTGCTTCCGAGCTTTCTTGACCACTTTGCAGACACCCCAGTCACCTGATACGGACGATATCACCTTTTGCATGGTAAGTGGAACTTAACCATTAATTTGGTGCCTGTTAACAGATGTGTCTGGGGGCAACAGTAGAACATATGTTATCACTCAAGAGTTTATTGGGCTGCTGTATTCATTTTGTCTAGAGATAAAGACATTAGTAGATTGTAGTGTTTGTTTTTCATGCAGATATGACTGTTAACATGCTTTGACTCCTTTTTGGGTCACACCGGAGATGCTCAGGGGTTACTCCTGGCTCTGCACTCAGGAATTACTCCTGGCGGTGCTCGGGGACCATATGGGATGCCGGGGATCGAACCCGGGCTGGCTGCATGCAAGGCAAACGCCCTACCCTTTGGACTACCACTCTGGCCCCATGCTTTGACTCCTGAGTGACACATTTCAAAAAATTGCATAGCTGAAGTGGTGCAGGTTCTTTGTAACCCCTGCTCAGCCATAGCCACAGGGAATGATGTGTTCACATGCCCCTGTTCTTCTCTATTAAAGGATCATATTTATATTTCCAAGTGAGACATATTAAATATGCTGTTTTACTACTTTCTTTTAAAGACTTACCAACTCTTTGGCGGGGATGTGGCTCAGTGGTAAGCGCATGCCTTTCATTCCTGAGGCTGCGGAGATGACCTCTCTCCAGCACCACGAAAGAAGCAGTGGTGCTTGTGAGCGTCTGTTCAGTACCTTTTGGTGTACTGCATGCCGTCTCACTGCTGGAGCTGCGAGGCCTTGGACAAATCACTTCTTTTTCGTGTTTGTTTTGTTTGGGGACCTTGCCTTGCTGTGCTCAGGGCTTATTCCTGGGTCTTTGCTCAGGGCTCACTCCTGCTGGGCTTGGGGAAATATACAGGGCGCTGAGGATTGATCCTGGGTTGGCCGTGTGCAAGGCAAAAGGATCCTCTGTACTGTTGCTCTAGTCCCTCACGTAATTTATTTTTTTTTTCTTTTTTTTTTTTTTTTTTTTTGCTTTTTGGGTCACACCCGGCAATGCTCAGGGGTCACGTAATTTCTTGAGCCTCTGTTCCTCATCTCTGAAATTGGACAAATGATATAAGTGCATTGTAGGAGTCCCAGGAAGAGTGGATGAGCGTGTTTAAAGTGCATGCTGGGGAGACAGGTCAGAGGGCTGGAGAGCATGCTCTGTGTGCCAGAGACTTGGCTTTGATCTCCAGCACCACACGGAGCTCTTGGCGTGACTCCCAAGCACAGAGCTGTGAGTAGAGTAGCCCCTTAGCATTGCCCCAGACCTCCTCCCGCACACACACAAAATCCCAGAGTATACATTTTCAAGTGATGTGCAAACTGCTTGTTTTGGTTGAGTTCACATTTGGCAGAGGGTTAGCTTCTTTTCAGAATTATTGGCATAGTTTATGGAAATTGGATTCTACACCCCCAAGTTTCCACTACTTCAAACAAGGCTACATATCCTTCCTTTGTGGAAATGTTTCATAAAGACAGAGTCCTGGAAATAAAATTGCCGAATCCAGACAATCCGTGTTGGTCAGCGTTGGCCTCCAGAGCCCGTTGGGTGCCCTGTCCGTCCCTGAGCTGCTGAGCTGCTGAGATTGCTTCACTGCAGACTCCACTCCTTCAGCCCTTCACATTCCTCCCTCTACACCCCCTTTTCTTGTTCGCCATTTGTACATGCTGCTGGTCTAGGTTGAGCCCCCCAGCACCCCCTGGGGTCCCACTCTCATTCTACAGGAGCGCTCTGTTCTTCTGAAAGGTAAGAGTAGTAGTTAACCGGTTCTCTCTGGATCTTCATTTCTGCCTGCTTCTCCCATCCACATCTAAAAGGTTTGTTGGTTGTTTTTCCGGTCATCTATAGTCTTTTTCTCCTCCATGTGAATTGGCGCTGGAAAGTTGACCCATGGAGAGCCAGATTTCACCTACCTTTTCACTTGATCTCCTTCCCGCCCTAGTTGTTACAAAATGCATTGAAAGGTGTGCAGTCACTTCTGAGCGGTGGGAAGATGAAGCTGACCCAGACCGATGAACTTGGAGCTCTGCTCGCTGTGCTGAAGGTGAGACATTGCCCATCCCCAGGGTCGGCTCTTCCGCATGCTTAGTTTCCTCCTTAAACCCAAGCCTAAGGACCTCTTGATGTCTCACTCCAATACCAGCTGTAAAGTTTATTGCAAGAGAAGAGGACATGTTCATATTCAAGCATCTATAAAGTTAGGGACTAAAAGCAAATCTCAATATAGTAATGAATTAGAATTCTAAAATTTGATCTCTGTATCTTATTAACTCAGAAACAGAATAGGATTTGAAGTCTGATGATTTTAGATGATCTTGACCCTGTCGTCGCTTGAAAGAAGCACCAGAAATTCTCCTATTCTCTGCCCCATGGAGTGGGCAGGCTGGTCTCGATATGTGTCCCAGGCTCGCACTCATTGGCTTCTGAACCTGCCGGTCGGTGGGGCGGGGCTGCTCGAGTCTGTGAAACTTCTTTCCGTTTCAGCTGGAAACCTTCATGCCAGCTGATGATGACTGACATTTTCTTCTTTTTATTTTTTGTCTTAGGGCAATGCTCGAGGTTGCTCCTGTACTCAGGAGTTACTCCTGGTGGTACACGCAGGGACAGGGGTGGGGGTTGCACCGGAGACCTTGCAAGTCGGCTTGCAAGGCAAACGCCTACCCACTGTACTATCACTTCCGCCCCTGAAATTTTTGTTCTTGCCCAGTGCCATCTAAATAGATAAAGAAAGCTAAGCAGAAATAAGAAATTAAGCAAAAATAAGAGATTGGCTTTAAATTTTTGCTAAGATAACTGGATAAAAATGTTTGGGTACCAGGGCCAGAGAAGTAGTATAATAGTAGAGCACTTGCCTTGTGCGAGCCACACCTGGGTTTGATCCCGGCACCCCATATGTTCTCCACCTCCCTCCCTGCCCCGATGATCCCTGAGGCAGAGCCAGGAGTAAGCACTGAGCATTGCGGATGTGTTCCTAACACACCCTCCCCCTCCCCCGAAAAAATGTTTAGATGCATTCTAGAAATTAAGAAAAATGAGTAAATGGATCTAGCTGGAGGCATCATGAGAGAATATTTACATTAAGATCCTTAAACCCTGTGTCTTCAGGCTTTTTTTTGTTTGTTTGTTTTTGTTTTTTGCTTTTTGGGTCACACCCAGCAATGCTCAGGGGTTTCTCCTGACTCTGCATTCAGGAATCACTCCTGGCGGTGCTGGGGAACCATATGGGATGCCGGGGGATCAAACACGGGCCAGCATCGGCCGGCTGCGTGCAAGGCAAACGCCCTACCCGCTGGGCTATCGCTCTGGCCCCCGTTCAGGCTATTTTCTGATGCACTTTCACTTCTTAGTAAGCTCCTAAACATTGTGAGAGTGACTTGGAACATGTTGAATAGTTCTGTGTACTTTATGTTGTGTGTGTGTTTCCTCAATGTCATTGCTAGAAATCCATGTTCCACGGACTCCCTGGACTGAACATAGAGATGCCCACAGTGTTATACCCGACTCCACTTCCTCAGTACGACCGGCGGCCCCCTGCCAAAACTCAGCAGCGGAATCTGGTGCTTCTCGACCAGCCCTGGTACTTTCATCTTTTCGATTTTGGTTGTGGATTGTTCTTCATGACTGTTCTTTGTTTTCCATGATTTGCTAAGGCTCACTTTAGTTTGATTCTGTTTAAGATTGTGAGCTTTTTGAAATCAGTCATCCTGTGGAAAATATCAGCATTTTTATACTTTTGCTGGGGGTGGCATGGGGCGCTGATCACACCTAGCGATGCTCCAGACTCCCTCCTTCTGCACTCCTGGTGGGACTCGGGGCACTGTATATGGTGCTGGAGATCTAATCAAGTGAGGGCATGTTCGAGGCAAGTGACCTAGCCACTCCATTATCTCTCCAGCTGAAACATTTTATACTTCTAAGAGGTGTAAGCAGTGAGAATAATAGCTATGGACACAGGAATTCATTCTGTACCGCAACTAAGCCTCCATTTCTTTCAAATTCTCAGCACCGTAAGTCTGTAAACATTTTCTGTAAAAGCATAGCTGGTAAATATTTCACGTCTCTCGCACCAGCGGCTCTTGTCATCCTAGTTCAGAAGCAGCCACAGACACTGCAAGTGAGCAGACAAGAAAAATTGCATAGTGGAAGTCGGCAGCGTGCTGGAAGGATTGGCCCTGGAGACAGGCGCCCCCTCTCTAGACATCAGGAGACCCACTGACAGCTTACTCTGTGCGCCACACAGTTCTCATCTTCCTCACATTCTATCGGAAAACAAAATTTATAGATATGGCCCACGGTATTACATCTAGAAATGTTAATACCTGATCAAAAGAATTAGAAATTCTTACACTTCCTCACTTATTTGACCTTTATTGAACATCCTCTCTGTTCTGCTGTGTAAGGATATAGACTCTGTTTCTAGGGGTTTCAGAGAGAAACTGAAGGGGGAACAGTTTTTATGTTGCAGTGTGTGATGTCTTTCATCAGAATATTTACAGAGTTACCCAGGCAACATTCAAGGTATCCAGTAGGAGACCTTTAAAAAGATGTGGTTGAGACTTGGGAAGGAGGAGTAGTGCAGAAAAGAATGGGACTGTTCCGTTCCAAAGGAGCAAAGGTACAGAAATGAGGTGAGAGTGAGCATAGAGCTCATTGCTACCGTAGTGTCAGGTGTGTGGGTGCAGTATGTGGTAAAGACCAGATCACACGGGTCTTTGCAGTGTGCCTAGACATTTGCAGTTTTATCATATAGGTGGTATATAGTTATCGCAGAATCTCATGTGGGGAGTGGTGGCATCAGATTTGAATTTCAGAAACATGATTATGACATCAAGTAAAAGGATATGGGTCAGGAGACAGCATAATCCAAGAGACAGCAGAATCCAGGGTAGTAGTAATGGGTCCTTTCTTGCTCAGTCTGGGACTTGGAGGGTGCGGAGGAGAGCCCGTGCTCCAAAGTCACTTGACTGTCAGAAAGAAGGAATGAAAGAAAGGAACTGGCTTTTAATATTCGCGATCTATAAAGCCCAGTGTCCTAAAACTTGACATTGCGTGATGGATTAATATTCCTTAGGCCTCTTTAGTGGTATTTGCTGAGTATCTTATTTGGGAGAGCTGAGTTACTTAGTCAGCCAAGTAACTTCGGTAGACTTTCAGTTACCTTGTGAAACCCTGTTGTGAAGACTGACTGGTTTGCTGTTGTGTGAGGTGGGTAGTGTGGATGCCTTAGAGTTATAGGTGGGTCAGAGAGGTTAAATGGTTTTTCCCAGGATCACCGGAGTTGAAGTTAAACCTAGGCCACAAGTTTTACTCTCTCCCACATGCTTTATACCTTGCTTTTTTTTTTTTTTTTTTGCTTTTTGGGTCACACCCGGCAATGCTCAGGGGTTTCTCCTGGCTCTGCACTCAGGAATCACTTCTGGCGGTGCTTGGGGGACCCTATGGGATACCGGGATTGAACCCAGGCTGGCATGGGCGGCCGCATGCAAGGCAAACGCCCTACCCACTGGACTGTCTCTCTGGCCCTATACCTTGCTTTTTATGTGTCTTGGGCTTAAGTACTTAGTGTAGCACCTGACACTACAGAGTATTAAGTAAAGGCCACTACCACTGTTTTTTTTCTCTTTTCTACTCTTTTCTCTGCAAATTATATGTTGGGGACATAGTATTTATCAAGTGAGAAGATCATTCACCGAAAGCTCATTTGAAATAGCCGTCATATATATGTTTCATTTCTAACATCAGAATAAAAAAGAAAAAGCCAAAAGTAAAGCCCAAAAAAAACCCAGCAAGGAGAAGAGGAGGAAGAGGAGGAGGAGGAAGAGTCCAGTGGTGAAAGAGAAGCTGCCCCCGTCTGGGTGTCCAGAGAGTGGCGGAAGATGCAAGTGGAGCTGCGGGGAAAGTCCCAGTCTCCCCACTCTCCAGCCCCTCCAGCTGGAAGAGGGTCAGCAGCAGCGAGTCGGACTATTCTGATGCTGAAGGAGGCATGCAAAGTAAAATTAGGTAGCAGTATTTCATAGATATATATTTACATTTTTATGCTTGTCATCTGTGTTACATACAGACTTGGAATTTTGCTTAAAAAGCTGTAGAACTTTGCGTTCTCTGCAGCTTCCCATGTTCTTTTGATCTGTCTTTGTACGTGTTGTCCTCTGTCTAGAGTAGTTTTATATTCTCTCTCTCTGTCCTCTTACCCTGCTAACCACTTATCTTCGATTATGGGCCCAGCACTCTGATCCTCCAGGAAACCTTTCCTGACCCTTCAGTTTGGCCTTAAGTACCCCTCCATTGTGGCCCTTTGACTTCACACCGCTTTTGTGTTGGTTAAGTTGTGTTACAGGCATCTCTCTCTCCTTGCCACTAATCATAGGCTTGGCAAAGGCAGAGGCTTAGTCACCAGCATAATGCCTAGAACATACCGAAGGTATTCACAATATATCTGTTGAATGAATGGATGCTCTACATTATATAGCTAACTGTGTCCTAACTTCAAAAATGTTGCCCTCTTATTCTCTCTGGTTTATTTGGGAAATGGTGGGGAGCTAGGGCTACACCCAGCAGTGCTCAAAAGCTTTTCCCAGCTTTGTGCTCAGGAGTCACCGTGCAGTGCTCAAGCGCTCAGTGTCTGGGGATTAAACAGGTCAGCTGCTTGCAAGGCCATCACCTTAACCCCTGTAATATCTCTCCGCCCTCAGGCTTATTTTAAGCTATTGATTTACAATTAAAATTAGTATAAACAAATTGCTTTAACCTGATTTTTTGTTTGTTTGTTTGTTTGTTTTGCTTTTTGGGTCACACCCAGCATTGCTCAGGGGTTACTACTGGCTCTGCACTCAGGAATTACTACTGGCAGTGCTCGGGGGACCATATGGTATGCGTGCAAAGGCAAATGCCCTACCAGCTGGGCTATCGCTCCTGTCCCAAACCTGATTTAATTGTATTTTGAGAATAATTTTTCTATATATTTCTTTGGTACCCTTAGATCGTTTTCAGAATGTTAAATTTCTCCATGTATTATTTGAGTTGTCTGGAATAAACAGTATTTTATGTTTTTGTTTTAAAAAATATTTTTCTTAAATATTGAAAGACTTTTCTTTTTTTCTCTTAATATTAAAAGATCTTACCAGGCCAGAGTTCGTCAAGGAGCATTAGCTTGCTTTCTTTCGACAGTAAAATCAATAGAAAAAAAAGGTCCTCTATGGCTACTGGTCAGCCTTTGTCCCAGATACACCTGAGCTGGGAAGCCCCCAGTCTGTGTCCTTGATGACCCTGACATTAAAAGACCCTTCTCCTAAGGTAAGAGCGTGTTAATTCATTTCCCTTTTGCTTTTTGGAGTGAGGAGGCGGCCAGACCGCAAGATGCTCAAAGATTACTCCTGACTGTGCCCAGAAATGACTCCGGGTGGTTCTTGGGGGACCATACGGCATGCCAGAGATTGAACCAGGGCTGGCTCTGTACAATGCAAGTGCCCGGCCCTCTGTGCCATCACTTCAACCCTAAGAGCATGTTAATTCTAAGTGATAGTAGGAAGAAACACTTAACGGGACTTTACTATTTTCTCAGTCCTTGATCATCTCTTATACGGACCTGCTGGGACAGACAGATGAAGTCATGTCCCGGACTTGTTTCTCTGTCCTTCATCTTCTCTCATGGACGCGTGGACAGGCAGATGAAGTCATGTCCCGGACTTGATTCTCTGTCCTTCATCTTCTCTCATGGGCGCGGGGACAGGCAGATGAATCATGTCCCGGACTTGTTTCTCTGTCCTTCATCTTCTCTCATGGACGCGGGGACAGGCAGATGAATCATGTCCCGGACTTGCACCAAGTGTCGAGCTTCACTCTCTTTAATGAAAGTGCTTTGATATTTCTAATAAAAAAAAAAAAATCGAAAAAGATGGCTTAGAGGAACCAGGATGTACGTAATGCTTACAAAGGACTTGTAAAGCTTAGAAAAAAGCTTCTGCTGTTTGATGAAAGTACATGGTGTGGAATTACATGATCCCAATAGTGTTTTATTCTTCCAACTTTCCATAGTTTTTAGTCACATAATTGAGTTGTGGTGCACGCCTTGCACTGTCTGACCCCGATTCAGCCCCTAGTGTCACATTATGTCCAGGTTCAACCCTGAAAGCACTGGGTGTGGCTCTGAGGGTCCCAAGCACCCCAAGGGCCGTGTGGTCCCTGGCACCACAGGGCCCAAAGAGCACCACTTCCTTAGCCCTTGCATTGAACTGGCCTGCCTCCCCACTGGCTAAGAATCTTTGGGAGTTCTCCATTCCTCGGAGTACTGCTTAGGAGGTAAATAAATATGAAAAAAGAAAAAATAACGTAATCGTCTTCAATAGCTACGGAAAGAGAACAATGGGTGATCAGTTATTTCCCTCTTCTTAGATAGACTGATGCTCTCCAGGAGTGGCCTCTTTACCCAGTAAGGAAATAGTCTGCTGACTTTAGACTTCCTTTCAGCAATAAATATTAAAAATCAGGCTGAACATCTTCCAGATGTTCTTAGATAACCAACTACTCCTCAAAGGAAAAAGTCTTAATTAGGCCAGTAGTGTTATTCCTTTTTTTGATTTTTAAGGTTTCCTCTTTGACAAAGGAAGGGGATAAGCACTTCACAACATTTTGTGCTTCCTATGAGCAGCTCATTGAATTGTTAATGACTGTGTATAAAGCGTCTAGATGATCCTTTAGGAGCTTTTTGTACTTAGAAATACTGTAGTATTTGAGTATTTTTCAAATACCCAACACCCCAACATAAAATTTCAGATTAATTGAGTGGGTAGAACAGGAGAACCTGAGAGAAAGATGGGAAAGCGATGGTGGTGGTAAATAAGTTAGTAAAGAAACCATTCTATAATCGAAAGTCCCTCTCCCAAAAAAGCTTCTCTGAAGTTATCTAAATCCAATACAAAAGTCATATGAAAAGGTGTTCTAGAAATGGAAAACCAGTTGGCGTTTTTTCAAAAGAATTTTAAAAGGGCCGGAGCAATAGCCCAGAGGGTAGGGCTTTTGCCTTGCGCGCAGCTGGTCTGTGCTGGCCCAGGTTCGATCCCCGACATCCCATATGGTCCCCGAGCACTGCCAGGAGTAATTCCTGAGTACAGAGCCAGGAGTAACCCCTGAGCATCGCCGGTGTGACCCAAAAAAGCAAAAAAAAAAAAAAAAAAAAAAATTTAAAAAGATCAAAGTAATAAGTAAAATCCATAGTTCAGTGTAATGGCAGTGCAATAATTGTATTCAGGGCCGGAGCGATAGCCCAGCGGGTAGGGCGTTTGCCTTGCCGCGGCTGGCCTGTGCCGGCCTGGGTTCGATCCCGGCATCCCATATGGTCCCCGAGCACCGCCAGGAGTAATTCCTGAGTGCAGAGCCAGGAGTAACCCCTGAGCATCGCTGGGTGTGACCCAAAAAGCAAAAAAAAAAATAATAATAATAATAATTGTATTCAGTAGATTTTTAACAGATACTGTTTAGAAGGATCAGAATAAATGTGCTCATGATCCATAGCAAGGCTTGGAGCATACATACAATTATCTTATAGTGAAATTGTGTGCCAAGATACATGGTAAAAGAAAGTGTTGTGTTAATAATGTCAGTGGGAGAGTGTTTTTATAGGAGCTTCTAGAAACTTACATGCGAATGTTAAACGTGCTGGTTCATTTCATGAGAGAATGGAGCAGCATGTCTCGATTGATAGCACCAGATTAAAGGTGCAGCGTGTGTGACGACTGAGCAGCCGCCTTCTCTGGTGATCGTTGGGAGTGTGGAGTCGGATGACTGGAGAACACGCCAGCCATCAATAGAGCATTGTGCTGTGGAGGTGCAGTGACGATAGTTTTGTATTCGTGGTAGTTCTGTCTTACTGCTTATGGTGGATTCAACTGGAAGAGTATTTTTAAAGACAAACTGAGACATTTTCCGAAGAGAAATGGACTAAAGGAAAGTGATGGCACTTCTCCACTTAGAATACCAAGTCTGGGCTCGCTCTTGAATCCCTGTCTCCCTAGAACACGTATCTCGCTCACTCGTTTCAGTCTTTCTTGCAGCTCCCACTCTCCAGAAGCCTGTGTCCACTCTCTAAGTCACTCGCAAGCATTCTTCTCTCTCCCCTCACATCTTTCGAAATAAGTTTCAGTAAAACTTACCTTGCTTCACACACACAAAAACAACAACTCACATCAAAAAGACATGGATTACATCTAGGAAACTGTACTGTGGACTGCTAGAAGCTAGAATGCTTAATTTGGAAGGAAGAAAATTTGAGATTTTCTGTAGAATCTGGGAAAATGTCACGTATATGCATGTTGGAGATAAGCTTCAGGAAGCATACCCCCACCTATTTCCGACACACTCTTGGGAAAACCTTTCTCTTTGGTACCTTGAGCATCATCCCAGTTCTCAGAATCCATGACTGTTTTGCCGTTAGTGCTATGCCAATGAAGCTGATCCAAATATAGGTAACAATAAGGCATTTTAATTTCCATGGACTAGTTTTTCCCTAAAATGGCAAACCAAGATCAAAGGACTGTTGGCTTTAATGGCTCCCACCCTAGGGACCATGCATAGGTTCATACACCAGCTACAGGGCAACTTCGGCGTTGTCAAATGAAATTGACCTGAGCATGTCTGAGAGCAATCAGACCCAGACCAAAGCCCGAGAGAACAGCCAGATGCCCTGGCAGGGACCCAGATGAGTACCCATTCCCAGCAGTGACTTCTCCATCACCCCACTCCTCCAGATAAGTCCTGTGGGACCAGAGAGGAGTACAGGGGAGGGCATTTGCCTTGCATGCAGCCGACACAGGTTGATCCCATATGGTGCAGCAGACACAGATTGATCCCGTATGGTCCCACGAGGACCCGCCAGGAGTGACTTCGTGAGTGCAGAGCCAGCAGTAAGCCCTGAGCAGTGCCTAGTGTAGCCCAACTCCCCAGCCCACCAAGAAAAAACAACAAAACCATGTTCTGAGGTCACATATAGATTAAAAGGGGCAGCAGGGGGAGACTGGAACTACCTCATTCTTAAGTAGGGAAAAGAGTGATTTCTTCTCTCATTACCCTTAAATAAGTCTTCTTGACCAAGGAGCTGAAACGCCCTGCTGTTGAACTTGTGCATATAGGTGTCTATAAGACTAAAATTCTTTCGCTCATCCTAAATACCAAACAGTAAAAAACTTAATCAACAGAATGAGCTCTCTGGAGGGCTGCAGCTCTGATGATGAGATTTTATGGGCAATTTCTGCTGAAGGTGCTGATTAGAACTGGTAAATAGCACATTAAATATTGATAGAATAATAAGTGAAGCAGAACTTGAACAAAATTCAGTACCCTAAGTAGCATTTTTCTAATAACAAAGATACATTAAAACAGGACTTAAAAGAAATTAAATCAAAACTGTGCAAGGTAGAATCTGACATCAAATTTCTATAGAGATGTTTTCACCTCAGTAGGGAAAAATAACCAATAACATTTTAATAGCATTGCTCTTAATAACATTCCCTCTGTTTTTGTTCATGGTAGTCATGGGTGCCTTTTTTATGGCATCAAGGTTAACTGAGCTGAAATTCTTTTCTTTGAAACAGTTCATTTATTTCTGCATCTTGAGTTTTGTTGTGTTTATTTTAATTGGAGTCACACTAAACCATGCTTTGGTACCGGGGTCCACTCTTGGCAATACTCAGCCCAGTAGAGTGGGCCTGGCAGTTCCACGCTTGGGCCCAGTGCTGCAGTGCTAGCCCTGGAGGTGGTTGGGGGTTGCCTAGGGACCACTCCCGCGATCCTCAGCCAGCGGGGCCGACAGTAGGTGTCAGCAAGTGGGAATAGGCGCTGCGTGGGCCTTGCAGTGCCGGCACCGTCATAGCCTTGGCAGTGCCGGGGCCACTCGGGCTCCCCAGTGATGCTCAGGAACCCATTAGACACCACCTCTTGGCTGAGGTTTAGTTCCCTGAAATCCACAGGTTGCTAATTGAGCGGATGCTTTTAACTTCTGACAAGCATCTTCGTGCAGTGACACCATCCCTGACAAATACTGTCTTTGGGTTTTTCCAGTATTTGTATTCAAAGGGACACGTTTTCCCTTCCATTGACAAGGTTTTTCAGTGGTATTTCAGTGGTATTCTCTGCACACAGTGGTGTTTCCCACACTTGAGAATGTGTCTGAAAAGCCGGGTCCCTAATGGCACCTGCTAGGATGAAGACACAGACTTCCCTGCGCTCCTGTACACGTAAGTGCTCCTAGGCAGGGCAGGGGACCAGAAGTAGAGCGTTCTTTGGACCTTTGATAAGAAACAGACTTCAGAAGTGTGAATTTTTTTTTTCTAGTCGTGGAGTCTCTTTTTCTCATTTATTCTGTACTGGGGAAAATGGTTTTCCCTAATCTTCAAGTTATTCTCCTGGTCACTTGATCACTTGAATCCCGTTATTCATCGACTTACTCGAGCGGGCGCCAGTAACATTTCCATTGGACCCTATCACGTGCCAATGTGGCCCAATGGCATCTGGTTGATTCAGGAATATGAAGAGCCTCAAACCGTTCCTTCAGGGTCTTAACAAGGAAGTCTGACCATCTTGTAGGTGGGCAGCCACGTGATCTTTTGACATCCTGTGGGATCCAGTCGGTAATGGCTCTAGTCCAGCGGTTGTCTCCAAATCGCATTACATGTCCAGCCCATCTGATTTTCAATGCCTTGGCAAACGAGACAGCATCCCTGATTCTGGAATAGCGACGGAGGTCAGAACTCCGATTCCTTCTCTCACTTGAGTGAGGCGTGATATTCCAAGCATAGCTCTTTCGATTCCTCTCTGGGAGACCCGAATAGCATTCTCATCCTGCTTTCATAGGGCCCAGGTCTCTGAGGCGTATGTTAATGCAGGGAGAACGGTGGAGTCAAAGAGATGTGCCCGGAGCCGGAGGTTCTTTGTCCTTTTAGCTCTTTCTTTGATGCCTTTGAAGGCATTCCATGCAGCTCTCTTCCTCCTGTGCAGCTCAGGTTTTAGGTCTTTCATCATGTTGATTTCTCGACCTAGGTACACATAACTGCTACATTCAGAGATGTTTGTTCCATTGAGAGTGAATGGGGCCTCAGGAACAAGTTCATTTTTCATTAACATAGTTTTCTTCAGATTCAGCTGTAGACCTATCTTTCCACATTCTCGGTCAAAGTCAGCCAGCATTTGTGCCGCTTGGCTAATGTTTGGTGTTATTAGAATGATGTCATCAGCGAGCGGAGGTGGTGTAGTTGCCGACCATCTATCTTCACTCCCATTCCTTCCCATTCTAATTGTCGCATGATGTTCTCGAGGGTGGCGCTGAAGAGTTTCGGTGAAATGGTATCACCCTGTCAAACCCCTCTTTTGACATCAATGATCACTTCTTTTGTAGAATGGTGAGATCCTGGTGGTGAATCTGTAATACAGCTCACCAAGGATCTTGATGTATTGGGTTTGAACACCCTGTTTCGCTAGGGCTTCGATGACCGCTTCCAGTCTCCACAGAATCAAAGGCTTTCTGTAAATCAATGGACGTGAGACAGAGCGGCATCTTGTACTCCCTACAAACCTCAATGAGCTTGGTTACTGTGTGGATACGGTCGATTGTGCTGAATCCTTTCCAGAAGCCTGCTTGCTCGCATGGTTGTCCTTCATCTAGTGTTCTGCTAATCCTGTTTAGGATGACTCGTGTAAACAGCTTGTAGATGACGGGACAACAGGCAGATGGGGCGATAGTTGCCGATGTCGTGAATGTCTCCCTTCTTGAACAGTAGAACTGTCCTGCTGGTTTTCCATTGGGAGGGCACCTTGCATTCGGACAGGTAGCTTGTGAAGAGCCGAGCTAGTGTATTGATGAGTACCGACGGCAGATTCTTCAGGTGTTCGGGTCTGACTTTGTCTGGGCCTGGTGTTGTTCCCTTCTTTACCGACGAGATGGCATGTCGGATTTCAGAAGGGACAACGTTGGGAATGACATATACATCCTGTGGAATTTGGTATGTGGGCAGTTGGATGTGGCTATCAAAGAGATTTGAGTAGAAGTCCTGGATAATCTTCTCCATTGCCTTTCTGGAAGATGTGATAGATCCATCAGGGCGTCGGAGGGCAGTCATCTTGGTCTTATAGTTGGCGAAGGACAGGTAGGCGGTGCGAATGCTTTTCCCAGCTTCTGGTGCATCTTCCAGTATTTCTGCTCTTCTGTCTCTGAGGTCTTCTTTTATCGCTTCTCTGCACCGTTTAGCAAGCTTGGACGTTAGCATTTGGTCTCCTGAGGCTCGCACCTTACCACGTTGGCAAATGAGCTCAAGAGTTTCTGAAGACAAGCGGTCATGACTTCAAAATTTGATGCTAACATATAGCTTAGTTTTATTCTTTACTGAAAGAAAGACCAAAACATGTGTGTGTGTGTGTGTGTGTTTTCTTGCGTGTACAGTGCAAGTTCATGGCTGCACTTGAATCCCATGGGCTTTATTCTTCCAACTAATGTGATCCTAAGTCCTTAAAATTTAAATATGATTAGGAGGAAGGGACTTCGCACTCCTTTTTTTAGCTAACTGATGTGAACCTCCTGATATTCCAGACCCGTGCCTGTGCCCTGCAAGTTTTATCTGCCATCTTGGAAGGGTCAAAGCAGTTTCTCTCTGTGGCTGAGGATACCAGTGACCACAGGAGGGGCTTTTACCCCTTTTCTGTGACCATCGCTTCCAGCATCCGAGAGCTGCATCGTTGTCTTCTGCTGGCGTTGGTGGCTGAATCATCTTCACAGACTCTTATTCAGATCATTAAGGTAAGGATGCCAAGTTGTCAGTAGGTCCCAGAGGGGGTTACTTAGTTTGAATTGTATATATATTACCGTGAAGTAACTTGACCTATGA
The DNA here is from genome assembly GCA_021461705.1 of Cryptotis parvus. Lineage (NCBI taxonomy): Eukaryota > Metazoa > Chordata > Mammalia > Eulipotyphla > Soricidae > Cryptotis > Cryptotis parvus. The sequence goes on along the minus strand of JAJIBD010007237.1, from coordinate 12,217 downwards.
ATTTTTATTTAAAGCAGTAATTTTCATTTAAAGGTACCGTGTTTGGAAGTCTGTACTTGCTTGTCTGAACTTAGCTAAATCTCTGTATACTGCCATAAATGATTCACTAAATGATTCATTCCTCTAAGTGTAAATACTTTCTCTTCGGCAATTAAATGCTGTAAAATCTTATCTCTATGCTGTGGCTTAATCCAGCCTTTTGAAATGCTGTTCTTTGTCCTTGACAGTGCCTTGCAAATTTGGTATCAAATTCACCTTATAACCGTCTGAAACTCAGCCTGCTGACCAAAGTCTGGAACCAGATAAAGCCCTATATTCAACATAAAGGTTGGTGCAAGTTTAAATGCTTCTTGGAGCCAGAGCCTCAGTGCTTAGGGTGCTTGCCTTCCGGTAGCCATCCTGGCTTCAATCCTCAGCACCCTATTTGGTCTCCCAATCCCTGAGTACAAAGCCAAGAATAAGCCCTGAGCACCTACAAGTATGGACCAAAGCTCCCCAGCCCCCAGAAACAAACAAAAAAATCCAAAAAATAGAACAAGCAAAAAAAAAAAAAAAATCTGTTTCTTGTTATCAATCTAGTCTAGGATTTTTTTATTTCCAAAATGTGTTTAGAATATTTTAAGAGCTCTGATAGCTCTGTTTATTCTCAGTTTTGAGGGGACCTATTGCTAGAGCCTCATTTTTTGATTCCTGAACTCTAGTGGGCTCTGGGTGCAGTGATCTGAGAATTCATTGCAAAGCTTATTGTGTCTGTACTGCTTCATTGCAGTGGCCGGAACATCCCTCTGGATTTCGGATTGAGCCGAGTGCCAGGGCTCTGTCTGTGGCCCTGGGCAGTCCCCACCGCAGGCCGGTGCAGAGAACGGATACGCAGACAGACAGCTTTCTTTTGGAAAGAAAAGCTATAAAGCCTAACTCCTTTAACATTCTGTCTCAGAAGTTCACTGAACATCTAGAGCTTCAAATCTCCTCTAGCTGCAGTCTTTCTAGTTACTTCCTGGTTTATTTTGACACATAGTAAGTACATTTACCTTCAGGACATTCGGGTGGCTTTTTGTTTTTTCTGTTTCAAGCGTTAGTCTCAGCCCACATTCTGCTAAGTTAATCGAATTAGAATCACGAGCTCTGAGGTGCGTATGTTTTTTGACATTGAGGGCGCAGTGCTGAACCCTGAGTGAGCACAGGAGTCTGCCATCTGGGTGCGTGCTCCTCTCTGACCCTCCTCTCTGACCAGTGAGAAGAATCACATCCACCTCATGCCGTGTTTTATGAGGCTTCGGTGAGATCAGTGGTGTCTCGGCTCCGTCCAGTTCACTTCTTTGGGCATGTCAGATGGCACCCAGATCACGTGTTGGTGCCAAAGGCCAGATTAGGAGCAGCCCAGCTCCCTGGGCAGACCCCTGCCCCCTGCCCGCTGCATCAGCTTCCTCCTCTGTGAGCGGAAAGGAATGAGCCTGTCTCAGAATGTGTCAGTGGGGGGCAGGAGGAGGGGATAGGGAGGGAGCTCAGAGAACTAGTGTCCCTGCTTTGCAGGCTGGGCAGGCTTTTCAAAAATAAAAAAAAAAAAACCTGAAAAAAATAACTCAGGCCCTCTTAGAAATCTACCTACTTTAAGTATATTAACCAGAAATGCCTCAAAATTGTATGGGGGCTACTTTCCTAACCCTCTACCTACCACATCAGTCTAGCTACCCCAGGGAAACACAGTCTGGAGGTTTCACTTGGGCTGAGCCAGGCTGCTTAGCTGCCCGGGATACTTATGGTCTGGAGGAGAGTTGTGCCCCTGGTGACAGATCTGGCTGTTGCCTTTGACAGATGTTAACGTTCGTGTGTCCAGCTTCACCCTCTTGGGAGCCATCGTGTCCACTCACGCACCTTTACCTGAAGTCCAGCTGCTGTTGCAGCAACCCTGCTCTTCTGGGCTCAGCAATAGCAGCTCAGTGACTCCAGACTGGTGGAAGAAATCCGTCGGGGTCCGTGTGGGAGCGACCCATCGGGTGGGCTCCCCCAGGGGTGTGCTGAGCCCTGCTGGCTGATCCGACTCTGCATTTCCACTGTTGTGTTGCCCAAGGAGGACTCGTGCTCCGGGAGTGACGCTGGCTCTGCAGCAGGAAGCACCTATAAGCCGCCCCCATGCGGCTGGAGGCCTTACAGGTAAGCTTCCTGGCCCTGGTCCTCAGATGGAAGCGATGGTTCTTCTTCCCAGGCTGGCCGTGAGGAAACAAGGCCGCATGTCAGCATTGCTTCTGGGAGTTCTATTGTTTGTAGTTTAAGCTAATTTTTTTTACCGATTGGGGGTAGGTGATATCTCGGCATAAACTGTTTTATTCATTTCTTTTTGCTGTAAGCAGTTAGAGGAGCAATATTATAAATTACATAGTACTCCTGAAAGAAATTGCACAGTTGATCTCTAATTTCTGAAATGTTTAATTCTCTGTATATTTCTCTTTAGTCTTATGTCTGCTGAGAGACAACAAATTAATTAGTGCTTCACAGGAAGAAAACAATTCTAATAAAAATACTTTTGCATTTTCTGTACTCAGTAAGGATCTAACACGAGGGCTTGGTCTTTAGTCTGCTGCTAATGAAATTAACTGCTTAACATTAAATGTGTCTTTCACCTTTTCACTATTTCTTCTGTCAAAATATTAAATTAATGGAGGGGGCCCAGATTCAGTTCAGCTACTATGTGATCCCCTAAATACCATAGGAAATAACCCCTGGACTCTATAAGATATGGATCCAAAACCATAAATAAATTGAATACTCAGTTAATACCTCAAAAGTTATCTTAAATGAGATAAAATTAAATATACATATTTTATAAATGATGAAGAGACATAAAATTATATGAAAGAATAGTTTAATCGTAACAAAAGTTAAGATTGTTTTCATTTAATGCACCTTATTGAATTTGAACACCTTGAGTCTGAGCGATTCCTGACGTTTATTTTGTGTAGCACTTGTGAGTATTACAGTCTCATGAGATCTGCGGCCATCCTTTGCTGTCTGCAGGTTTTGGCTCACCTGGCAAGGGGCTACTTTTCCATGACGCAGATCTACTTGATGGAGCTCGGGGAGGTGATTTGCAGGTGCATGGGGGAGGCAGACCCCTCCATTCAGCTTCATGGAACAAAGGTAATTTTCACTGGAGCCAAATTCTTTTTCTCTTCACTTTATAGTCTCCCCTCCGCTGCATGCCTGTCACTGTCAGAGATTTGAGGTAGGGAAGTCATATGCTTATTTTCAGCTCTGTGTATAAATCCAAAGAATTCTTTTGTAACAAACGGGCAGCATGGAGCTGATCACTTTGCTCCTGAAAAGAATGCTTCGGACATAGGATATAACACGAAAAAAGAAGAAATCGGTTGGAAATGATTTTTCCACTTGATTCGAGTGGTAACAAACTGAAGTGCTTATTACTTCCAGGAGGTCTAATTGGCTCTGCTCTGACAGCCTCTTTCTTTTTCTGGCAGCTTCTGGAAGAGTTGGGTGCAGGCTTAATCCAACAGTATAAACCAGATTCGCCCACAGCACCTGCTCAGCGAGTGCCAGTCGCCTTGGTAAGCAAATGTCACCTCGGGGCTTTCTCTTTCCCTAGCCCATAGTCAGCTTTTCTCTTGAGGCTCAGTGAGTGATCTAGTAGAGTAGATAGTTTGGCTTCTTCTAGTATCAAAACAGGGGGCTCATAGTCTAGGATGATGTCATATTAGTGTGATTGCATCTTACTTGTATTTGAACTTATTTAGTTTGTGAAAAATTATATGTAACAGATATGAAATCCAGTTTAAGGGACTGGAGCGATAGTCCAGTGGGGGAGGGCTTTTGCCTTGCACACGGCCGACCCAGGTTCTATCTCTGGCATCCCATATGGTTCCCTGAGCACCGCCAGGAGTAATTCCTGAGTACAGAGCCAGGAGTAACCCCTGAGCATTGCCAGCTGTGACTCAAAAAGCCAAAAAAATAAATAAATAAGAAGTCCAGTTTGGTCAGTCAGCGTACCCAAAGAAGCAGACTAGGATGGTGGGAGAGCCACGGAGTTAGCAGGAGCAGTTGTGGGAAACACCATCACTCAGTGGGTATTTGACCATGGGCATAGTTTCCTCTTTGCAAGGAGGAATGATTTGGGGGAAGTGGGGTGACAGGGTAGGTGTCTCCACTTTCTAGTAGAAACACCAAAACCAGACATATTTGTACATGAATACAAAGTCCTAGGGCTTTTATAGGCATCGAAGGAACCGGGTTCAAAATACTCTGTAGATATCTATGTGGAGGAACTTTGATGTGAGATCATTCTTCAAGTGCTTAAAAGAGAGTCAGCTCCTCCCTGGAAGTCTCCGCTGCAAGGAGACTTCATTGCATGAGGCTAGATCTTTTATAGACAGTATTGCTGTGTATTTCACACAAACTCTGCTAGGTGTGACTTTGCCTGTTTTATTGAAGGGAGATCAGAGCTTAAACAAGGCCTGTGAGTTCCCTGAGGTGGCGGAGTCAGGAAGCAGCTCCGGCCTCCTCCTCTGGCTCTTTGGACTCGAGTATAAGGTCTCTGGATTGCTCTGGGAACCGGATCCCTCTCCTACAGAGATCAAGTAGAAAAAGCCCAATGGGGTCCCATTAGTTGAGGTTCTGGTCCAGGTCTGCGGCCGTTAGCAGTTATGTCACCTCTTTCTATCACGGTTACCATGTGGAACGGCGGAGAGGACAGTGTACGCTTCATTTCCTTGTGCGGGGGTTTCAGCGAGTGATATGTGGAGAACACTCAGAACACGTTCTGTGTGTGGGGAAAACAGTCGCTGCCACTGCTGTGGTCTGACCGCCATTAAACTGACCTTTCATGCACCTCCTTATTATTGGGTCACCATTGCTACTTTAGCAGACTTATTTCCTAACTGGGAAACAGGCAGGGTTGAATGAGAGCTGTTTTCTAACATTTTGCACTTTTGTGTGAAGAAGCCATATAAGAATTTGCAAAAAGCTTCTACTGCGTGAGGGGGAATGTTCTCATCCTGCCTTCCTGCGAGAGGCGAGCCTCAGGTTGGCTCTGCTGGTGGGTGGTGGGCTGCAAGTTGAGCTGTGCCCCTGTTCCAGGTGGTGGCCTTCTGGACAATGATGCTCAACGGTCCTTTGCCCAGAGCCCTGCAGAATTCAGAGCAACCCACTCTGCAGGCAAGCGCCTGTGACGCCCTGTCTTCCATCTTGCCAGAAGCCTTCAGCAGTCTGCCGGTAACCAATCTGCCAAGGGTGTTTTCTCGTCCCTAAATGAGGATCAGGGCTTGAGTGTGAGTCGGGTTCTTTTTTGGAAACAGTATTCAGCTTCATCTGTGAGGAAAAGGTGCTTTTTCAACTTGAGTGTGAGGCATGGGAACCAGCAAAATGGGAAAGGGAAAGTGTTTAGGTCTCAGGAGAGGGCCACCTCCCTGGGCCGCAGAGACCAGAGAAATGGGGCAGCAGGGGCCTTGAAGCAATCCCAGCTCTCTGCCACTTTGATTACCTGAATTTCTGTGCAGGTTGTATCCGTTTCTGTAAGGAAGTGAGGTGAAGTATGGAAGCCCTAGGCTTGATGCTAAGCGCCACGGTACCCAGATCGCTTCCTTCTCTGTAGATCTCAGCGGTATTTATATCTGAGCTTAGCTTTTATAATGAAGGTCACCCTATTGAGGGATAAAATGAGAGGAAAGAATGCCTGAGCCTCCCAGAGGGAAAAGTTACATGTGGTCACAGGTGTGTGTGCCGAGTGCGTGCCCAGCTGGGACCGAGGGAGCCCATCCCCAGGGCTCGGTTATCTGCAGCTCCCTGGATGTGGGCTAGAGCACAGGCAGGGCAGAGCCGTGACCCGCAGTCTCTTCTCGCCTTTCCTCTGCCACCTTTCCTCACACAGAACGACAGGCAAATCCTGTGTCTCACCGTGCTGCTGGGGCTGAATGACAGCAAGAACGCGTCTAGTGAAAGTGGCGGCCACTCGGGCTCTTGGTGTCTACGTTGCTTTTCCCCTGCCTGCAACAGGTCAGAGTGGGCCTACTGAGCTCTTCCCCGCGCTTTGTCTGTAGCGTTTGTGTGTATGTGTGTGTATGGCGGGGTGAATATGTGTGCACGTGGGGTGTAGCTACAGAAAGAGCTCTTGGAGCAGTAAGGAAAAAGTGTTTTGCAATCTGGTTTCTTGAGTTGCTACTAAAATATGGAAATGCTTATTAGTCATTTATTTATGGTGACTTAGCAGACCGCCCAGGTCTCTAAATGCTCAGTAAATGCTTAAATTAATAATGCTTGAAAAAATGTTCACAGGGCCTCACCATGTGAGAGAGGTGATTTAGAAAACTAAGAAGGAGGGGCCGAGCATAGCACGGCGGGCAAGGTGTTTGCCTTGCATGCAGCCGACCCAGGTTTGATCCCTGGCATCCCATATGGTCCCCGAGCACCGCCAGGAGTAATTCCTGAATGCAGAGCCAGGAGTAACCCCTGAGCATCGCCGGTGTGACCCAAAAAGAAAAAAAAAAAAAGAAAACTAAGAAAGAAATGTTGTTTTTCATACTTCCATTTCTTTTTTTGCAATGGCAAGAATTGACCTGATGGTCACACCTGTGCAGGGTGTGCACTCTGCCCCTGAGTCACCTCTGCGGCCCATCCCTCACTCATACCGGGGCACTTTCCCACCCAGAAGAGAGTAGAATGTGGTTTGGAAGCCACAAACCATTTTGTTTGTCAAAGCACTTTGTTGTCAGCACATTGTTTGCTGACGTGGAAATTGATCTAAGCGGGTGCCAGAGACCAGGAAGGAGCTAGGGACAAGTGGTGCCGGGCGCTGTGTGTGCACGAGGCCCTGACCAGGATCGTGGGAGAGCTCGCCTGGGATTTCGCGGGTGGCTGTGCTTATGTCAGACAGCAGCAGATCAATAAATGAAGTCTGACTTTTGAGCAGGAGCCGGGGTAGTGCCATAAAGCCTTATCTGGAGACAGATCGGAGAATTTCAAAGGAAGCGGTGTGAACTCCGAAAGGAATTTTCTCATTCTGCTGTGTTTATCTTGTAGGATGTCATCTTTGTGGCCGACACAGCAAATGCGATATTGATGTCGCTTCAAGACAAGTCTCTGAATGTCCGCACCAAAGCAGCCTGGTCCCTGGGCAACCTGACAGACACACTGATCATCAACATGTGGGTGTCTGAGGCGCTTTTCCCCGCCTGACTCACCACCCAGGAGTCTCTCTGATTCCCCAACATAAAAGAACTAGCAGTAATTTCACAGTATTATTTAAGTTTTATGTCATACAGTATAATAAGAAATATTTCATGTAGTATAGGATCATAGTTGTTCCTAATAGCCACTAATAGTATAGCCTAATATAGTAATAGTAATAGCATTACTAATAGTAATAGTATTAGCTATTACTAATACTAATTAGTATTACTAATTACTAACTAGTATTGTTTAGTAATTAGTATTACTAATTACTAATTAGTATTATTTAATAATTAGTATTACTAATACTAATAGTATTAGTATTAGTAACACTAATAGAAATAGCCTAATAGTATTTATTATGCTATTGTGTATACATTAAGCACTATATACATTATATTGTCAGTTGTATGATTACTCAGTTATTCCAATTTTATATTCCTTCAGTAAGTAATAAGCTATTTAATGTAGTATCTCAGAATTTATGTCTGTGTATGCTAATAGATCAAAGTAATATATCCACATTCTAGAAAATGGGAAATATGGGAGTAGAAATTCAAAAAGTTAGTAGCAGTTGCCCTAATTCTTAAAAAATATTTGCTTATTTTTAAGTGATACATTTGTAGGGAAAAAGAAGAAATTCAAGTAGCTCAAAAGGCATTCAGAATAAAGCCTTACTTTTGGGGACCAGAAAGATAGTAGAGGAGTTAAGGTTTTGATCTTGCATGCAGCTGACTTCAGCTGGCTACCAGCAGGAGTGCCCACAGAGTACAGACCCCAATAGCCCCAGTGCCACCAGATAAAACTCCCTGCCAAAACCCTTCCTTTCTCCGAGACTCTTTCCTAGAGACAACTCCTTATTCTTATTCACGTGTCCTGTCTCTAATGTGTAAGAATTCCCTCGCATTACTTTTTATAAATCATTTTATATTGTTATACACCATCACTGTGTGATGCCCATTTAAACCATGCCCTGATTCTGAGCATTTATTTTAGGCTTTGCAGTAATACAGGGGACATATTTGTTGATGACATCTCCGTTTTGAGTTGGTCCTTTAGGTTATATTTCTAGAAGTGGACCTACTGGGTCAGAAGGAATACATTATAGTTCCTTGGTACAATCTGAGTGGATTTGTTGAGCTGTTTTCCTAAAATTTTCATTTATACATACATGCTTTTAACATGCTTCGCTTTGCTTTGGGTGGAACAGGGATTCACCAGATCCAAGTTTCCAGGAGGAGTTTTCTGGTCTTCTGCTCTTGAGGATGTTGCAGGCAGCCGTGGAAGCATCCAAGGACAAAGACAAGGTAGACTCACCGCAGAGCTTTGTTTTGCTGAATGAGGCACTTAGAGTGCTGGAGCTTTGCTTTGTTTCTGTCGTGCTGGGAACCCCTGTGGCGCAATCAGGCCCGGGGCGCTCCTGCATGAAAGCATGCCTTCCGTGGGCCCTGCCATGGGGAACAGGCAGGGCACTTGTGTGCAGTCAACCAGGGTTCCATCCCCGGCACCCCATATGGTCCCACACGTCACCAGGAGTGATTTCTGAGCTGCCTGGTGTGGCCCCAAAACCGAAAAAATAAAAAAAAGAAAAAGAAAAAGAAAAGCCTATCGCCCACCGCTCCTGCTCTGTTGCTATAGTTTGTCTTTGTGCGGCTGTAGATTGGTGTGGCGTGGTACTCTTCAGGCTTCCTGCCAGATTTCCCCAATAAGGAGACTGCGCGTATATACTCAGGCTGGTCCGTGGCCCTTTCCGCGCTATGGAAGTGTCTTTCTTATCTCATGAGAAGCTCAGTGCTATTTATAACACTACTTCATGATGAACCGTGTTTGCTGTAACACAATCTGGTTTGCCCCTGAAACATGCTTTCAGTAGCATTAGAAAGTAAGAAAGATGAGCAACCCTTGACTTTGGAGGGTCTCACATCACAGCAAGTGAGAAGCGGCCCCGTGGGTGTGAGGTGAGGTCAACATGGATCAGATCCTCATGCATTAACTTTCCTAAAGAGGTCTTTTCCTCACCTGTCACAGAGCAGGGAGCCTTTCCATCCTCCCGGAGACAGGGTGCCTTACCTTAGGACACACAGCACGGTGCCCAGCCCTACCGGAGCTTCCTTGAATGTGGTGCTCCTGAAAACCCCGGAAGCTCAGGGGTTACTCCTGACTTCAAATTAAGTCAGTTAAAGTCTCTGGGGTTAGAGTCTAGGAATTGTCGTTGCCTCTTTTTCTTCCTCGCCTTGCTGAAAACCAACATTTTCCTTTTCATCCCAGGCGTTTGAGGCCATCTTCGGAAACCGAGGGGGCCGGGCCCTGTAAAGCCCAGTCTGACCAGAAAAGAGTGAGCAGAGCAGCTCTCAGAGCGCACGTCGGGCGGGAGGGGGGTCCCCGAGCTGGCAGAGCTCGGAGCTTATTTCTTATGACCTGCGCTTTTCATTAGCTCACCTGTGCTGAAACATGTTCGGCCTCTGATTTCTGTAACTGAAATGGCACACTCCGTTGGTTTTGTTTCTGGGGTGGAGGCATCTCCCATGCAGTGCTTGGGGGCCGTGCATCACTCCCAGAGATGCTCGCGCCACTGGGCTAGGGAGCGTGGTGACCAGCCCTGAGCTAACTTCGGGACCACCGGGGTCTCCCTAGCAGTACTCGATGGCCGCCCGGGCTGCACCTCACCTCGCCCGGGCCCGCCCCAGTGGTAGGAAAGGTCAGGCATTGCAGCGCCACAGTTGGGCCTCACCTGGCCCCACTGACATTGCACTTCCTTTTCTTTCCTTTTTTTTTCCTTTTGGGTCACACCCGCCATGCCCAGGAGTTACTCCTGGCTCTGCACTCGGGGAATTATTCCTGGTGGTGCTCAGGGGATCATATGGGATACTGGGGTGTGAACTCAGGTCCGGCCGTGTACAAGGCAAAAGCCCGACCCACTGGACTATCGCTCCGGCCCCAGCATTGCACTTTCTGAAACCTCAGCAGGCAGATTCCTGATGTGTTTTGTATTTTGTTCTAGGTAAAAAGCAATGCAGTTCGCGCCTTGGAAACTTACTTCATTTTCTGCGACCGCCTTACATGGAGAAACCCAGGTTTGCTGAGATCATTGAGGAGTCAATCCAGGCCCTGATTTCGGCTGTTCTGGCAGAGGCTGCCATGAAGGTTCGCTGGAGCAGCGTGCTACGCCATGGGGAAACATGTTTAAGAACCCGGCTCTCCCCTTAGGTGAGCAGGTGTCCCCCGCTCTCTGCAGACGGCCTTCTGTGGGCAGCACGCTACACACCCTCCCCGTGCTCTCTGTCCCAGGGCTCGGCACGAGTGGAAGTAAACCCAACCCCAAGCGTAAGGGAGTGGTAGCTAAACCACGGCATGTGTGCTCAACAAGAGCTTGTGCCATCTGAAATCCTGTTTATAAAACAGCTGAATATGGAATTGTTTTTACCATATGCTTTTACGAAATGGCTAGACTAAGAAATTAGAAAGGAATTAGTTTGAGTCTTAACTGCCTCTGGGCGGGATGAAGGATTAGATTGTGTAAGTTGGGGTGCGGGTGGGATGACTCCTAAGTGGTGCTCTCAGACTGGGGACCCCCACCAGCCGGGCCTGCCGTTTAGCGCAGGGACCAAGGATGTGCCCAGCCCCGTGCTAGGGGGCCTCCAGAGCTGTTCCTGGCAGTGCTGAGGGGTCCACGCAGAGCCAGGATCAGACTGACACGAGGCCTGAGTCCAAAAGCTGTACTGTTTCGTGGCCCAATGAACAGGACTTCTTGCCTGCTTTCATTTTCTAAAGTTTATAAAAACTTTAGGGTTTTTTTTTTTTGTTGTTGTTGTTGTTGTTTTTTTTTTTTTTTTTTTTGCTTTTTGGGGTCATACCCGGCGATGCTCAGGAGTTATTCCTGGCTCTGCACTCAGGAATTACTCCATGCGGTGCTCGGGAGCATATGGGATGCCGGAATCGAACCCGGGCCGGCATGGGCCGGCCGCATGCAAGGCAAATGCCCTGCCCGCTGGACTATCGTTCTGGCCCCATGGCCCCAAAAACTTTAGTTTTTTTTTTTTTTTTTTTGCTTTTTGGGTCACACCCGGCGATGCTCAGGGGTTTCTCCTGGCTCTGCACTCAGGAATTACTCCTGGCGGTGCTCGGGGGACCATATGGGATGCCGGGGATCGAACCCGGGCCGGCACAGGCGGTCGCGTGCAAGGCAAACGCCCTACCCGCTGGGCTATCGCCCCGGGCCCCAAACTTTAGTTTTTATAACTAAAAATACTATATGAAAAACTATAGTTTATTGTACCTATAAAAACTACAGTTTTTATAAACTTGAGAAAATGAAAGCAGGCAAGAAGTCCTGATCATTGACCACGCATGGTTTTGCCAGTTGGCAAAGTAAAGGAGAACAGTTGGCGGGGAGCAAATGGGAATACACTGGGGCTCCTGTATGGAGCCGTGGCGCTGCAGTAGGATGTCCCCGAGGGGAGCAGGAGTCTCGTCACTGGCATGTCGTGCTCCTTGTTGGGCCTTTGTGACTGGTTGCTGCCTAAGCCTGTGGAGCACAGTTCACTTGGATTCATTAATTTCTTTTTTGGGATTGGGGCCACACCCGATGGTACTTAGGGCCTGTTACTGGTTCTCTGCTCAAGGGTCTCCTGGCGGTGCTTAGGGGACCAGGTGTAGTGCAGGGATCGAGCTAGGTCAGCTGTTTGCACCACAAGCCGCCTTAACCCCTGTACTGAGTCTCTGGCCCCAAAATCCTGTTCACTTTACTTTTTTTTTAGGGGGTCACACCCGGTGATGCTCAGGGGTTACTCCTGGTTCTGCACTCAGGAATTACTCCTGGCGGTGCTCAGGGGACCATATGGGATGCCAGGGATCGAACCCGGGCCGGCGCAGGTCAGCCGCTTGCAAGGCAAATGCCCTACCCGTTGGGCTATCGCTCTGGCCCCCTGTTCACTTTAATCGATGGTGTTGGCCTTGCACACTTGTCATTGGGAGATGTGAGAGACGTGGGTGGGTGTGTTCCGGGAGGAAATGCACCATTCTGGACTAGCAAAGTTCGCAT